>JAMFLO010000422.1:0-27223 GCA_027475765.1 Paralagenidium karlingii
TCCTAAAATAGAGAATGCAACGAACTTAACATAACATAGTGTGTGCACACTATAGGTGGTGTGGTGTGTACCACATGTAATAGGGAGGGGCCCATTACAAGTTCTTCAATGGGACGGAAGAAGGTCAAAAGTGGGCTACTTGCATGAATCAAATGGGCATCAACAACTCTTTACGACCGCAACGACGTCGTGATGGATCGTGACGACTTGCGGTATCGAATCTTTGCCGAGGATAAGGAACTTTTAGTCTACTACTACGCCCAAGACAGCATCAAGACAAGTGCAGTTGCACCAGTCTTGATGCAAAGAATGACTGATGCTTGATTGGGAGAGGACTCAATTGGCGTTCACTCAAAGAAAAGAACTTGCTCTGTTTATCTTACTACAGTTGAGTTCTCTCTACGGATCCACCCGCACATTCTCCAATTGCTCACAGAAAGTGGACTCCATGGATTCACCAATCTGCTGCTTGGCGGCGCGTCGTTTAAGCTTGCGCCATGCTTTGGCCCGTCTCCGTGCGATCAATGCGCTCTGAGGATTTAAGGCGTCCTCCTCAAACTTCTTCGTAAGCTTCTCAATGGAACCAGGAGCCTTAATCTGGAATCCTCCAGCAGTATTGGAATCGTCCATCTCGACATCGTCATCCTCGTCGTCATCAGAGCTCATGTCCGAATCAGAATCCGACTGCAAACTCTGCAGCAACTCCTGGCGTTGTGAAGACATACTCTGGTCTTGGTTGTTGTCTGTTGATGCCTTGTTGACAGGGATGCTGCAAGACGGACCCGCAGTAGCAATGTTGTCCACTTGTTTCTTGCTCTCTTCGGACAAGAACACACTCGTCGGGTTGAGCACCCGGTCCACATCAAACTCATTGCTCCACGATGTCACGATTTGGGTCTCCAGAATGCTCTTCTTGGTGTCTGGCGGTGGCGTGAAGAATGAGAGTTTGCCTCGGTTCCAGTCCTGCAACACGATGCGGGCGGCGGCTTTGCGATCTGGAATCCCATTTTTACCCAATTTGCCGGTACTCTTGGCCAACAGCACCAGAAACTCGATGACGTCTTCGAACGGAGGAAGGTTGTACAACTGAATCAATTGCTGTTTCTCACAACGCGAAATCACGACCTCCACCGCCGCCACAGGGTCCTGAAGCGTATCTGTGTTGACGCAATTGCGAAGCAAAAGCGCATCCGAGTCCGAGTGGTCGAACACAATGCCAGGACAATCCAACAGTTTTATCTTGCTGTCGATGTGCACTTCTTGCATGACCTTGGTGTGGCCTGCAGTGGATGACACACTAGCAGCTTTGCTGCGCTTCAACGAGTTGATCACGCTGCTCTTACCAACGTTGGGGTAGCCAATAACGCCCACCGTGATGGCTGTCTTCATCTGGCTGTTACGACAGTAGTTCTTGAGCAGCTGCATCAACGCTTCGGTGCCTACTGCTTTGCTTCCGGAAATGGCTTCAGTGGTGGCTTTGTCTGCTTTGCCAAACGCTTGCGACAGACGACTACCCTGGTGCTGGGTGGAGGCCTTGAACGCAACGGTCGGGTAGAATGTCCGCAGATACGTGAGCCACGGTTGCAGGATGTGCGGTGGCACCAGGTCGATCTTGTTGAGAACGAGCACGATTTTCTTGCCACTTCTGGAGAGAATAGCATCCTCCATGTCGATCGTTCTGCAGCCCATGGGGTCTCGCGCGTCCAGCACTTCGAGTACCACATCCGCACGGTCCACGACTTTGCGCAGTTCCTTCATGTAAGCTTTTCGAGATGAATCGTTCAGCGAGAACTGGCCATTGCTGTCGGTCTTTCAACACCAAGCAGACATCCAAACGTCAGCAATTCATTGCCTTATAACTCACGCGCAGCAACTCACCTCTTGCTTTTGTTTTTGTTCAAAGCTAGCAGCACTCTGAGTGGCATTTCCAATCAGTTCTTCGAGACTCTGCGGTCGTGGGCCGCCGAGGAGCCCGCGGTTCTTGGCGACTTTCATTTTGCGCAATTCGTCGCGTTTTTCCTTTAGTCTCTGGGCGTTTAATTGCTTGGCGGCGCTGATCTTTGGCGGTGCAAAGCCAGCTTTGCAGTTGGCCGCGGCGCCACTGCTGTGCAGAATCTGCTCCAGCTCGCCTTTTTTCTTGAAGTTGGCTTTGCGACTGAGCGCATTTTTGCTCAGCACACCACTTTTGGCAGCCTGCGCGCGGTGTTTGAGCTTGAGATCGCGTTTTTTCTCCGTCTTCTTGCCCATGGCGGCGCAGCGCACAAGTGAATCGACCCAAGCTGCTTGGTGGCGCAGTCACGGCTCGCCAAAACACTGGTGGAGGTGGCTCATCATATCTTTTCAGCCAATCATATCGCGCGAATCAGTGAATTTGGCCAATCAGTGAGCATTGCTTACTGACTCTTTGACGAGGCAGCGTCTGTTGATGGAGAATGGATTCGTCTTGTGAAGACTAACAAAGAGAGAGAGATAGAGAAGGAGAGAAGATGCCGTTTCGGAGTTGAGGCAGCACATGAGATTCTGCGCGTGAGACTGCGATTGCGTTTGCGTTTGCGATTGCGGCTCTGACGACGTCGCCGTCTTCTTGTTCGCGGCCTCTTGTTCTGAGGAGGAGACTGCTAAAGTTAGCCCCCCAAGAGTCGCCTCAACTGTACAGTGTAAGCAGCAGCAGCAGCAGCCAATGCTACAAGATCTAATTGTGGATCCTAACGAGAAGGATACGCTCTGTCGCAAGAGCTTCAAGCCAATCCAACGATCTCGAGCGGATGGGAGCGTCGTCGCCGTGTGTTGATCGCGCGGATTGAGTCGATTTACCCACACAAACGACAGCAAGAACGAGGTCATAGACCACCATCTCACCCTTGATCACCGCTGCAGCACCAGCAGGAGCAAGACCTGGACAGCAAGGAAGAAGGAGCAAGAGAGAGAGAGAGAGAGAGAGAGAGAGGCTTTTGTTGGTGGTGACGTCTTTGACCGCGTGTTGTGTCCACGCAGCAAATGGTCCTCGAGAGCAACATCTGGGCTGGTTCCGATTGCATGATGATCAGTCGAACCACGAGTCTCCAAGTGCTCACGAGTCTCGATGGTGGTTTTCTCTCGGCGGACGCGAGCGAAGCAGAAGCCTGTTGCACCAATTGCACATCCCTTCGCAAGCGCAGTCGCAGCCACAACCAAATGACCGCCATGGAGCCGCCAGCGAGGCTTTCGCTGCTGGATGTCAAGCCCGTTTTGCCTTCGACATCACTGGATGAGTGCAAAAAGCCACAGGACTTCGATCAAACGGGTCAACGTCGCAGTCGCTTCGGCCGCAAAAGCGAAAACCAAGAGCCCGCCGTCGAAGAGGAAGGCAAAACTGACGACGACAGTCAAGACAACCAGTGTGAAGAAGATCAAAACGGAGTGGTGAACCATCAAGAAGCCGAGGAACAAAGACATGAGCTAGAGCAGGAGCAAGAGCAACAAATCGATCTGCTCGATGTCGACAGCTCAGTTTTAGATCATGAACACCCGTTCCATGGAGAAGAAGGCACCACAACACGAAACTCCACGACCTCGTGCTTGACAATGACGCAAAGGATTTGTGAAGAGATTCTGCAGACTGAGAAGGCTTACGTCAAGGATCTGCGGGATCTCATCAAGCTTTACTACCAGCCACTACGTCACTACGCCGTCAAGCACGAGATCGAACTCGGTGCCATGAGCTCTTTGTGCTCTTCGTCCGAGATCATTTTAGGGATCCACGAAGAGCTATTGCGACTTCTTTCGTTCCTTGAGGACCCTGCCGCCAGGAGCGATGAGTCAAATGATCCGTTTGGGCATATTCCAGGCTCCTTGGGAAGTGTGACCATTGTCTCCGAGGCCTTCGTTGCCACTGTTGAGTACATGAAAGTCTATTCGGTGTACTGCACTTGGTTTCTGCAGGCTCGAGAAGAACTAGCACAATTACAAAAGCGAGGCAGTGCCATTGAAAGCTTCTCCAAGATGCTTTGTCAAGTGGCGCTCAAGACCCAGGACATTGACATCGCCTCCAATATGATCAAACCAGCGCAGCGTATCTGCCACTACCCGCTTTTATTTCGAAAACTTCTCAAGAACGCGACGAGCCCTGAAGAGACATTGCTATTACAGCAGACGCTGTCTCGAGTCGAAAACGTGTCGACCCAAGTGAATGAAAAAGTTCGACAGATGCAGAACAACAATCGACTCATGGAGATATTCCGCAATACCCATGAGTGCTACGGTGTCGAGCTGTTGTCTCCGGCGCGCAAACTGCTGCATGAGACCACAGCCTTCGTTCGCAACGTGGATGCGCCGCACCTTCTGAAGTTCCCATTTCGACGCAACTCCGCGTGTATGACGACTACTACGTCGCCTGAGCCTCGTCCATCAATGACTGGCAACACATCACTGGAAGCGACTGGGCGACCTGGCAAGACACGGTCGCGACGCAAAAGTGGCGAAAAGCTGTCATTGATTCTGCTTTCGGACGTCTTAGTGATGGCCAAAAAGAAAGACCAACGCTTCAAGGTGAAGAGACAGCTTTGCTTGTGCTGCGCTGTCATCCACGTCAATGCAACCTCGAGCGAAGATGAGTCGGGAGACTATGAGCAAGATGTGGTGTTCCAGCTGGAAGCCTTTAAAGTGGGTCGCTGCCACTGCCACCAGATGGTCCCAAGTGTGTCCAAGAAGCGCACCAAAAATGCTCGTTCACGAGTGACTTCTCGCTCGTCGTGTCCATTTCCCCGAGGCAAATTCAAAGCACGACGATGGCTTTCAGCTCGAGAGTTTTCTTTTGCGAGTGCGCGACGCTACGTGATCACTTGTGACAGCAAGGGATCAAAGGAGTTGTTTCTGACCGCCCTGCAAGATGCGGTCGCAGAGGCTTCCCAGGTGATGTTCCCACTGGCGAACAAGAACCTGGGAAGTGCGCTCGAGATCCCAACGAGAATTTGGAAGACCATCACGAACGACCTCTCGAGTGTGTTTTTGCAGAGTAGCAATGCCAATGACTGCGATTCGCTCTAGGCTATTCTGCTAGACTTTCTCTCGCCACTGGTTAAAGACAAGATCGCTTTGGAACCTGAGCGGGTCGCATCAAGCCACAACATGAGTTTTTTTATCAGTGTGAGGGAAGATCATAGTCGTCATCTCTTACTTGGCGTGCTTGTCGTTCATTGAGAGGCTCATGAGCTCTGGATCATTTGTGAATTTTTGGCTGCTTTGAGCTGCTTTCACGTCCTCGTAACAGGTCGGTCCTCGGAATTCCAAGATGATGGAACCTTCATGGGTCGCCGCCTCCTTGGCTTTCTGCAACACCAAGTCGGACAATTAGAGAGGGAAGTAGGAGCAATACCGATGGGAAGTAGAATAGAGCAAGGCGAACCGAGACAAGATGCGCTTTGCCTAGAAACAATGCGGCAGCCTGGTCTTGTGTGAGCTTCATCTGCCGCGTCGAGATAAGTGCGCTGGTCGGATACGTCTTGGCCATGTAAATGGCAAAGTCTAACACCAGCGCATTTCTGGGCTGTCTCATTCACAACACCACTTCCATCAGTATAATAATCAACCAAATGGTTGCGGAAGTAGAGCTCACCGAGATGAAGCATATCACAATGCTCTGTTCAGCTTCGGTACATGGGCGTCGTCCAGCCGTCAGTGGGACTACAAGTTGTGTCAGCTGTGTGGAGAGACCAATAGCTCTGGCAGTCACAGCTGGAACGTCCCACAATCGAACAAGTGATGAAGGAGTCGTAGGTGTGTTGTTGTGGTTGTTACTGCTGTCGGTGGAGGGTGGTTTGGAGCCATTTTCGGTTGAAGCTGACTCCTCAACGAGTTCTGTGAGCATCGTGGGCTCCAGGGGTGACTTTTTGGTTTCGGCACTTAGCAATTTCCAATTGGCATGAGTCGGTGTGAAGTCGTACACCTTGGTGATCATCAGAGGATGTGGGTGTCAGTGAGCCACTTGTAGAGCGTCTCGGGTGCTAACGTAAAAGCGTCTTACCTCACTCCACCGATTGTTCCAAATTGATAGTTTGGCCTTCTCAAACTGCTCATGAAGAGAAAAATACGTGATGGGAAAGCACGCAAAGCGCAATTTCGTTGAAGTCTCAATGGAGGGCTCTGAAATTGTCACAAGACAACGATCAATCAACATAGCAGATGCAGCGACACAGTTGGAGCCTCACGTGTGGCACTGTAGAGATAGAAATCAATGTCTTTGCAGTCTCTTGTGCGCAATTGGTGTACCGCCGCAATGAGTGTGCAATTGTTGCAGTTGCGCATGAACAGACTCGAGTCGCAGGGTCCAATGAAGATGCGGCAGTTGTTGCATTGGTCGATTTGCACACCGGTGCAGTGGTCGAGCACATAGATATCGCAGTTCTCACACTCTTCAATGAGGAATTGCTGACCGTTAATGCTTCCGGGCATTTTCAACAGCCGTTTCTCGTTCTTTTTGCCCGAGAAGATATAGTCCAAGCGGTTGAGAAGTGGATCCTTGCCGAAAGTCGACGGCGCTGAGTTGCCACGCGCAATGGAAGGCTTGGTCGTGAGCTGCTTTGGGTCGTTTTCCGCCTCATTGGTTGTTGTTTCCTGCAAGGGGGCGCCATTGCAGACGTTCCCCATCGTGTTCAGAAGTCTTCGTTTTTGCTTGTTCTCTTGAAACGGATCAATGCCCCCGCATTAGCTCGCTTTTAATCCATGGCAGGTGCGGGCCACACATGTCCCAACCGCTCAAGGCTATTCTTGGGCTTGGTGTAACTGGTGGTGGGTTCTGCGCGATGAAGAGAGCAGAGAAGGAGTGTCCAAACTCGAGTACTATCATGAAGCTCCGCG
The DNA here is from genome assembly GCA_027475765.1 of Paralagenidium karlingii. Lineage (NCBI taxonomy): Eukaryota > Oomycota > Peronosporomycetes > Paralagenidium > Paralagenidium karlingii. The sequence continues at coordinate 6,835 of JAMFLO010000422.1, forward strand.
ATCGCATTGATGCTTCTTCTGCTTGTTCTTCTTCATATGCGAACGTGACAACACAAGAGTTCATTCTGACGGCCGCGGGGGGAGTGGAGGTAGGGAGGACAATAGGCTATCATAGAGTTGCTCCATTCATTAAGAGGGAGCATGTGTTCTGATCAAGCATAATTGATTGCTGAGCACTGTGTTTCTCTGTTTCTTTCACGCCATTTGGCTCGCAAAAACGATTAGAAAAGAGTCAACGGACGGAGTTGTTGGAGCTCCCCATTGACACCCTGGATGCATGTCTGTTTGCATCTGGAGCGTGCCCTCGTCCCATACACTCAACCATTTTTCAGTGTGGCCCACACCAATTGGGTCACTTGCGTATTTCTGGTCCCCCCTCATCATTCTTTTTTTCGAAGGAAAGGCGACATCCATTCTTTGTGTGGTAACCTTGTGAAACGTCAGCACGTCTTCTCTCCTGGTGGAACCGGTCTTGTCGCGGTGTGATCAGGTTGGTACCTACTTGCTCCACCTCACTCACTTCACCACCAGCTGGCTTTCTCTTGTACGGTACGTTATCCTCGGTGCTTTCTCTCTCTGGCGTGGGGTTGTCGCCGCGTTCCGCAGCCAAAGTTGAAAAGCAAAAGCAGCGCATTTGGGCCACTTGGCAAACCAACGAGTTTTCCCGGTGCAACACGTGAGGCGTCGTTTGATTCCAACCAAACCATCGAATTCTCCGTTTTCGGCGCGTTCTGTTGCTGGCTTTCCCGTCGAAAACCGCCCTAGAACCAGAACGAACCATCTCGAAACCCACCACCACCCCATCGCCCACACCCCACTCGCATGTTGCCCACCATTGCCGTCGAAAAGCCGCTGACGCCGACCACTTCCAAGGCGGAAGATGCCAAGATTCGCGCCAATGTGGAGCTCTTTGTGGACGCCATCATGGACAACAAGTACAGCATCGGCGAGCTGTTGAATGAGAGCTTTTCGATGGAAATGCTGGAGCTCTTGCTGAAGCGCATGACCAGCAAGTTGCGCTCCATTCTGTTTGCGCGCAAGATGATTCTGGAGCTCATCCGCGTGGCGCTGGACTCCAAAAACAGCCACCACACGCGCATGCTGGCGACTTCTTTCCTTGTGGTCGGCAACGCCGCCAGTTGCTTGACTTCTTGCATCCGCAAAGACCACAAGTGCATGGAATTCTGGCAGACTGCGTTTGAGATGCTGGACAAGGAAGCGAAAGGTGCTGGAGGAGAGTCCATCAAGAAAAGCCCCGCGCGCGTGCAGTCCAATCTGGAAGAGTTGCTCGAAGTGGCTGTCCGCGACATCATGGAAGACGGCATTAAGTCCATGAAGTCGAGTGTTGTGGTCAAAGAAGAAGAAGAGGAAGAAGACGAAGATCATACGGAGCATAAAGAAGAAAACGGAGGGAAAACCGGAGAAGAAGGCGATGAACCACCGTCGGAGCGACTCAGCGAAGCGAGCTCTTCTCGCTCCTCCATGCATTCGTCTGATCTTGTTGACCCCGAAGGTGCAGCCCCAGAACCGCCGTTCGTGAGTGATGTGACTCCACCCATGACGCCAACTAACTCGAAGCTTCTCGGTGGAGACACCGCCAATTTTGCTTCCCAGATCCTCCAGTACTTTGCTGTGCGAGCTCAGAAGGGCGCGTGTATTCTGTACTACTTATCGGAGAACCAGGATAAAGTGGACCTGTTGCTAGCGAATATTGCTCACGATGATATCCGCACGTTGCTCCTGCATTTGATGTACTCGGACCATTCCGAAGACGCCATTCAGAGTCTGTTTGCCAGTCGATTGATGGAGAAGATGGTGCAGAAGTTGCTGTCGTTTCCGACCCCTCAAAGTGCCATCGAGCGTGACACTATCGAAAACACTTTCCTTCTGCTTCGAGAGATTCTACATGCTCCATACCTGACTCCTCGAGGTGTTGCAATCTCGGCGAAGACCATTCCAGTTGATAAGATCACTGGACAAGAAGAGTACGTGAGCATTTGCGGTGCTTCACGAGAAATGGCCAACTCTTCAATGCGCAAATACACTTCCCGAAAAGTTCGTCATTTGGTGCATTTGTTTATGCAACGCAATGAGCATCCACTAGAACAATTGTTCCAGCAGATGATTCGAGAACTGACGTTCTGGAGCAGTCCAGAGACAACCGCGGCGTCGTGTGAGAACGAAACTGATGACAAAACTTATTCATTGTTGTCTCAAGGGCACCCACGGCCTGCGTGCACTACAATGTTGATGCATTTGTTTGAATTGACTGAAAGTTTGGACGTGTCGAGTGAAGCAACTCGCAGTGGCGTGACCTCGGTTGGCATTGACTGTTTGAACTTCATGTGCTCTACGCATATGGTGAAGACGGGGAATCTGTTTTTGCGGCGGAAACTGAAGAACGAGGTTCAGGCTTGCGTCTTAAGCATGAACTGCATGCTAGGACTACGGATCACGTCGTTACGTGGAGAAAGCAACTCCAACACAGAGCCTAGACTCGGCGATGCCAGCTTGGTGTCCAGTCAGAAAGGAGGTTACCAGAGTATTGCGTTGGATGATATCGAGAGTGTCGAATCGAGCAATTGGCATCAGCATGGATTCTCTATTCACGTTGTGAGACGTCCAAAAGAGAACAGTCAACCAAACCAACACAAGCGCCAACGCCAAATCTCCGGAGTCGGTCATCGCACAAACAGCTCGTCGTCTTTGGTTACACGACTGAATCAAGCGAGTGGTAACATCGGTAATAAGGTGAATGATGCTCCAGTCGAACGTACTGTGGAATATTTTGCTGCCAATTCGGCGGAAGAAAAAGAAAAATGGATAAAGGCTCTTCAAGCCGCCATTTCAGGGGATTTGAACGAACTGGAGGTGTTTTGCAGTGACGACTGGCGAAGCAACGTACGCGAGTACAAGCAACTGAGAGATCATTTGATCATGTCGATGGAGCGCTCGGGTCACGAACTAGCTGTCTTTCTGCGCCAAGCAGTCCTGTTGGGAGCGCGGAATGTGTCTGGGTATCATTTATGGACCATTTGTAAGCTTTTAACCAGTGTCGTCGCCATCGAGTCGAAGAGACTGGACAGAATGTTTGTGAACTCAAGGCTCTACCGCATTCTGATCACCTGCTACGAGAAATACTCGGATCACGCTCTGCTTTTGAAAGAAATCACCAAGTTGCTGAGCTCCTATTTTGCGGATGCTAACGGAAAGAGATCCAGAAAATGCCCCGTGATTGAACGTCTCTGCAAGTCGGCCCCAGAGGGTCATTTGCTTCCATTGATGACCAAGGTGTTTGCTCCCGAAGAGAATGCCCAGCCATATCTTGCTGGAACGGACGCGTATGCGAATCTCAAACTGCTGTTTGAGGTTATCCGCGAGTGCTACAAAGACCCCAAGACACGAAGTCAAGAACGAGTGGGAAAACTGTTGCGTGAAGATGCGGAGTGGAAGCGATTGCTGGAATGTACCCCACAGAGTTCCACAAGCCTTTTGTTGCTACCACCTCGTCCATCGATTGTTCGCACATCAAGCTCTGGTGTCGCGGCGTGTGGCGTGACACCTCCATCCCAACCAGCTTTCCAAGACGACATTATCAGCCAGATTTCTCGTCCGGCTTATGCGGCTTCGTATGGATGGGGCTCCTCTTTCATTCTTGGTGATGGTTGTGCGTTCGGATACATGTACAAGAAGCGCCAAGAAACGAGTGAATGGATGAAAGCTCTGGTGGTGTATGAGTACGTTTCATACAAAATGTGGTACTTTTACCCATCTGAAGTTGACGAAAGCCATGAGATTCGCTGGAAATGGATCGTTCCTTTGGCAGTGAAAGCTCGGTATGTGCATGGTCAAGATGAGAATCACTCGTCAATAGGTCATCACGGCCTTTGGGTGACTTCTTACGACCAGCAAACCAATCAGTCGACCCGCTCGCTGTACTTCAGTATGAGCAAGCTTGAAGACCGAGATGCATGGCGTGAAGTGCTCGAGAAAGCAGCCAACACGATCCAGCAGCTTTCACAGGACTACTCGCAGATGTCGATCAAACTCAAGAAGCCGGACCGCAAGACCGTGACGCACTGTCAAGATCCAACGTGCAATGTACAGTTCAAGCTATTTCGAAGGCCCCATGCGTGCCGCCGTTGTGGCAAATGGCTCTGTGGCAAATGCTCGAATTATCGCAAGTCCATCCCCGAAGTGGGACTCATGACGCCTGTTCGCCACTGCTCCAAGTGTTTCGAAGCCACAGGTGGTGCAAAGTCTGATGTAGAGCCGGTCAAACTCTTCCTCAATCCGCAACAACAGCGGGACCAGCAGCGGGACTCGGACGGTAGCGTCGACGACGACGAAAACGGAAACGGAAATGGCACCAGCATTGGCAATGGGATCAGCAGCGGCAACATGGAACTATACGAGCTGGCCCACGGAACAGCGTCGCCTCATACGATGATGATGCTTCGTCGTCGCTGCATGCGACAGGACTCGATCGACTCGCCAACCAACGGTTACGCCATCGATGAGGTCGAAGGCGAGAGCCGCGGTCGCATGTTTTTCGGCGGTCCAGGCGACATTGATGAGAATGAAGAGTTTGGCTGCAAGGAAGAAGAGCTGGCCAACAGTCACTAGACTGAGACAGAGAGATGTGGTGCGGCAGTACATTAGAAGACCCAGGATCCTCTTGTAGCTTGTGTTCCATTGTTTCACGTCTTAGGTTTCGCAATGCCGATTCCAACAATTAACCGTTGTTTTAACAAGTTATCGCACCCCTCTTCACTAAACCCAAGTGATCAATCACATCACATCCACCACCGCTATGCTCAAACGTTCCACCGAGTCGAGTGACAACCCGCGCAACAAACGCTCGCGCCAGTCGCGTTGGGAGGCCAACGAAGAGAAAACCTCGTCGATTGCTTCTTCTACCTCTCGTGAGTGCTCTCTGTCTCTCTGTCTGTCTCTCTCTCTCTTCCGAGCTAGATGCTTCTGATGGGAAGCTAAACCGCACTGTTCTCGTCGGTTCATGGTTCCGCCCTCATTTGTCCTGTGGTATCGGAGCAGCCGCGTCGTTGCAAGACATCGTGAAGAAACTCTCGAGCGTCGTCAAAGAAACCAGCTCCAACGCAACGAATGCTGCCGTCAAAAAGCCGTCTCAAAGCGTAAGTCCAAGTGTGCAAATAGCTGGCTTCGTTGGGCTGCGGAAATGCACGGAAAATGGGTTTGAGTGCTCTTGAATGCTACATGGTGCATATACCTGCGTCTCTGTCTGAATGGAATTAGCTCTGGGTCGTGAGATGGGATGATGGCGTGATGGTGTGGTGCATTTTCATGGACATTTCGACAACTCGCAGCAGCGTTTTTTTTTTTGGCTCAACTCCAAACCGTCGACTCGTGTTCTCGTGATCTTGACGCTCTCTCTGTCTCTGCGCCGTCTCTCTCGTATCTTTGTCTGTCCGTGTGCTGTGTGTTTGTTGTCTACTCTGTGTGTATGTCTCTGTGTGTGTGCTTTATGCCTCTGGTTGTTGCTCTCTCTCTATGTGTAGCGTGCGTTGATGATCAGCGTGCACCCTTCTTTAGGCTCTTGGCATCCCCATTACAGGGGCACTCGTGGACTCGGAGACAGCCAAAGCCAAAGCGCTGGCCCAAGCAAGTCTCTTGTCATTAAATCTTCCAGTCACGCAGGTTTCGTCGAATGATCTGGCGAAACGACTCTACATTGGCAATTTGTATTATGAACTCAAAGAAGAGGAAGTTCGCGTGGCTTTTGCGCCGTTTGGGACAATTAGATCCATCGATCTCACCATGGAACCTGGGTAATGTGTCGATGGCTGGCTGCACGAGACCTCGGCATCAAACGGCTGGCCTTAACTCTGGTGAATCTGTTGGCTTCGGTGCAGAACGAATCGATCCAAAGGCTTCTGCTTCTTGGAATACGAAGGTTAGTCAATGACAGACCGATGGGTGATTGACGCTGTTTGCTCATCGGGCCCGAATCCTGTGGTAGATGTGCTGGCAGCAGAGAGTGCTGTGCAGGTTCTTAATGGCACGCAACTCTCTAACCGTGTCATCAAAGTAGGAGAGCTACTTCGTTGATTTGCTGTGTTGGTACCTGCAATTAAGCACCATTTGGCTTTTGGCATCTCTCAGGTTGGTCGTCCACTTCGAGGACAAACGGTGCCTGCTGCAATGCAGCAGAACATTGGCGTCGAGGCCATCAAGAAGTAAGAAGCCCCCGTTGGTGTCCTGTTGGCAACGACGCGCTCACGTTGTGGCTGCTGCTGCTGTAGCGTAAAGACGAAATGCATTTATATCGGTGGTGTTCGCGTGGAACTCAACAGCCACCATCTTGAGAGTGTGTTCTCGCCTTTTGGAGAGATCAAAGCTTGCGTGATGACAACATTGTCACCTCTGGAGTCGGGAATGGTGAGTCGAGAGCAAAATGAATTCACTGGAAGACAACCTTGTTGCTCAATGAGCGCGTTGTGGTTGGAGTAGCATCGTGGCTATGGCTTCATCGAGTTTGCGCAGGAAAGTTGCGCAGAGAACGCCATTCAGCACATGAATGGCTTCGAGTTGGCCGGCCAACATCTCAAAGTTGGTAAAGCCAGCCCTTCGGCGATCCCCATCAACTTGGCCATGAGCATGGACAAAAGCGTGCGCGATAGTTCTTTGGCGAGCCAATTCCAGTCTCCAGCTTTGGCAACCGCCACTACCGGTACCACCACCACCAATGGAGCACCCGCCAATGGAGCCAATGCAACACAACAGAACACTTTCGGTGCATCTACAGCTGCATCAAGCGGAACTGTCGCGGGGGCTACCGAAGCTTCGTTGGCCAGCGAAGAAGACGTCAAGATCTCATTCGCCTCCAGACAAGAGCTCATGCATAAATTGTCTCGACAGGTAACGAACCACGGTTCGCCGTTCCCTCGATGAGATGATCCACGCTCACTCTTGCATATTGTGTCGAAAAGTCGCGTTGTCTGGTGCTGTTGAACCTCGTCGGCAAGGGCGAAGTGGATGATGAGTTGGAAGACGAAGTCAAACACGAATGCTCCACGTTTGGCCAAGTGGCCAAGGTGGTGATCAAGGAACTCGGCGACCACGTGCGGGTGTTTGTGGTATTTGCTAGCGAGAACGAAGCTAACAAGGCCAAAAGTGCGCTCCATGGGCGGTTTTTCGCCGGCAACCAGGTTGTGGCCCAGTTTTTTGAGCTGGAGAAACTGGAAGGCGGGGTGTTCACATGAGAAGCAGTTGCCAGCAATCGCCATTTCCCCAAGACAAGACGAGACGACCACGTGGTTGTCAATTGATCACTTGTTGTTAATTGAATTGGTTTGAATTGGTTGACTTTTGCCTTGGAACGACCTCATTCACGTACGGTTTTGGCCAATTCCAGAATATATTTGCCTTCTTTGTACTTCTGAGACTCTTCGTGGGCTTCTTCGTACTTCCAGCCGACCGGGTTCCAGCAGACGTTGCAGAACAGGTCCACCACCACGTGCATGCCGGTCATCAGCATGCGTTCTTCCGCGGGGCCCGTCGACACGTTGACTCTGCACAACACACAGTCCAACTGCGTCATCCATGCGGCTCATTCGGGAGGTATTGGCATCAGCAGCAGCAGCAGAGCAGACGAGAACTCACGCGACGTCAAAGAGATAGGCCTTGCCACTTCGTCCCTGGAAGTTCTTGGAGATGATCTTCTCGGCGGATGAGAGATGCGCGTGGCACTCGCGACAGCTGAATACTTTGGGGCTCTCGAGAAACTTCTTAAAGACGCGGCCCATGTTGCACTTGCTCTCTACCCCGAGGATTTCTTCAAGCTTGAGCGTTTCTTCGGAGTGGTCCACATGATTTTGGGTGGTGGGTCCAACACTGTGTGGCCCACCTGATTCTAGGTTACTGTTCAATGTGGTCCACACTATCCGTAATGAACATGGCAGATAGTGTGACTCACACCACTAGTAACGTTTCCACTTTTCCAGCTTGAAGGGTTATCTGGATGGGACGGGACGATACGTGTGGACGAAAAGTTTGGACGGCCGCATGCTCTCTTCCTGTCAGTGTTGTCTGGCCGTGAGAGCCTGGTCCTTACAATGCGCCATACAACGAGCAACGGACAGGCTGGCTCTTCTCTTGGGCGTGGTCGGTCCAGCTGCATTATTGCTGCTCACTCAGGACACGTAACGCCGCCCAACCCATGTGTGCCCTGACGCAGTCAGTCGGCAAGCAGCCTCCACTCACTTGCTCGTGATCGTTCTCTCGTTCTCGTCAAGTCACTCCTTGATTTACTCAATTCTGATCATCTCCTTCCCTTCTCGTTGATCTCTCGACTCACTCGCGAACCTCCCGAATCCGACATGGGCTGCAACCAATCCACCATCAAAGAACACGAAGTCGTCGCTCCACCAGAGCCGGTTGTGACGGAAGAGACCCCAAAGCAGGTCGAAGAAGCCCTAGTCGAAGCGACCCCAGAGGTTGCTGAGACTACTGAAGCGACTGAAGAACTGCAGGAAGAAAAGCCAGCTGAAGAACCAACCACCGACGCTGAAGCTGCGGCAGAAGAACCTGCCCCAGAAGCTGAACCTGAGGCTCCTGAAGAAGCAGAGAAAGAGGAGGCTGCTCCAGAAGCCGAAGTCACTGCCGAAGCTGTTGAAGACGCTGACACGATCGAAGAAGAAGAACCCAAGGATGAGTCCAAGGAGAACCTGAAGTACGCCATCACGGGCTCCTCGGTCACTGAAGATGGTGTTGTACTCTACCACGTCGAAGTCAAGGACACCAAACAAACCTTCAAACGCCGTTACAGTGACTTCAAGTTGTTGCACAGCAATTTGCCGGCCAACGACACCCTTCCAGAACTTCCACCTGCCGACATTCGCACCTTCTTTGAGCGTCGCGACTCGCTTGTGAAGACTCGCGAGGAGAAATTCCAAGACTTGCTCAACGCGATCGCCGAACAAGACGAAGTGGAGAACTCGGAGGCCTTCAAGAGCTTTCTCGAGTGAACCACCACTAATCTGATCAGATGGCATGAGTAGTGTGTGCCATACCCATGGATATATTGTTTGCATTTATTTAGAATATTCAAGGCCCTGTGCGTGTGTGAGGTGGATTCGCACTTCTTCATAGCAAGCGTGCTGATTAATCTTCACGCAGTATAGAAGATACATTTCCTTTTCGCATCTCAACTCGTTTGTCTTTTCACTCTTCTCGCCATTGGAGTCTACTAATCTACAACTCCTTGACGAACATGCAATAAATACCTTGCGGCTGGAAGTGGCCGATCGCTAGCGAATTGGATGCTTCATTTGGTTCCTATGTATGGTACTCCCTTGGTGGGGCCAAGCGCTGAAAGCGACAAGCTCACTTTCGAGCTGGTTTGCACTTTGTGAATGAAATGCCTTCTCTATCCAAAAAGCTTTGAAGCTTCTTCTGGGAGCACGGAACTTAAGCCACCTCAACGTGATGTGTGTGACGGGCATCCAGATCAATGGGCTTGAGCAGCAATATCTGTTCGTACACAGATCTATGCGCTTTTTAGCGCTTCAGAAAGCCTGCCATCTAACCCATCGAAACTCTCCATTGTGTTCATTTCACTCGGATCAAGAATCTCATTCAAGACGTCACTTGCAGCAGTTGGTGTGAGAGCAAGATCCTGCTCACGAATCGATCGCTCTGGTTCGATGAACACGACTTGTTGGGTGATAGTAGAGTTCTTCTCACACTTTCGCTCTTCCATTGTGTTGTGAGAGCCATTCTCACAGGAATCGCTCGAGAGAATTTCAATGCTTCCATCAAGATCAATCACTCTCTTCTTTTGATCCGTCCGAGGATGGGTCGATGGCAGCTTAGCAGGCAGACCAATTGGTTCCAATTCACCATCTGGTTCATCAGTCCCAGTACAGATCAACGCTTGATGCTCAAGAACGAGCTCACTTGATTCATCTGAAGTAGCTGATCGTTCCACTGAGTGCAATTCTGTGTGTGCACTCTTCACGTGATGGGCCACTGATGTCATGATCTTCTCAAAGAACGAGCACGCCAGCACACACTCGTCGCTCGCATCGGATTCCTTTACAGATTTCTTCATAGTGTCCAATGCCAGCTCAATGTCGTCTGGATTGGTCTGCTGGAGCAAAAACTTGACATTCTCTTTCCATTTGGGGAACACTCGTTCGGTCCCTTTTGGCGCGAAATACGCCAGGCATTCCACTCTTCTCTCCAACTTGACTTCATCAGACTCTTCAGCAGCCCTTGGGCTCAAGACACCATTCACGAATGTCATGCCCAAGTAATCATCCAAAATGCACTGCGACGCTTTGGTCCACAAGTGAATCTTTGTGTCTTTCAGTGAAAGTTGCCTCGAGCTTGATGGAGGCGCAACGGCCCGAACGCATGATTCCATGGGGAAAACCGTATTCAGAACTGAAGGCACGTTGATCACGAGACACTGAGGCGCCACCACTTGACTGGGACGTATTCTGTCTCGCTGTTTGGCGAGTTTTTGCATTCGTTTCTGTATTCTCTCACGCTTTTTCGCCAGTTTCTGCATCTCCTGCTCCACTTTCTGTAGCTCACTGGTCAATAGCGCCATTTGCATGTCCATCGTCTGCGAGGAGCTAGCCAAGGAGATGGACAAAGCCATGGCAAGCTGCACCTGCTCTTTCTCGATAGTACTCTGCTTCTTGGTGGTGTTTCTCTTCTTTGATGTATTGGCAGTCGTTGATTTTTGGTCGATGCACGCGTTGAGGTGAACTTGCTGCTGCAAAAAGTCCAAGCCCTCAAGGCTCACACCGCAGATTATACAGACAACTACTCGTTGTTCGGCACGCTGATCCACTGGTGGACCATGCGGCTTCGTTCTCTTTCTCTTGAGTGGACGCTGCAATCCATTTTCGATCAGGAAATCGGAATCTGGTGGAGGAGTTTGGCGCTCGACGTTTTCTTTGCCGTCTGGTGTTTCTGTTCTTGGAGGCTCCCATGTGCAGGGAGGTGCTTTCGATACCATCCGATCGGATTCACTGCTGCAGCTTCTGCTGCTATTGGTGGTGGTGGAATGGCTGCTGCTGGTGCTGCTCTCGGTGCCGAAATGATGCATTCTCTCGCTGATCTGAAAGCGCAGCGCTGTTCGACCGACCATAATCAGGTCGTTGTCGCGCAGCAGGTAATCGCGACGTGGAGTCAACAAGTCGCCGTTGAGTTTGGTGCCGTTTGTGCTGCTGGCGTCACGCAAGACCAACATTCCACTGTCTTCCTTCAACTGCATCTCTGCATGGACCCCAGAGACTTCTGGATCTTTGTGAAAACGCAGCAGGCACTTCTTCTGGCGGCCAATTGTAAGCACGTTGACCTGCGCTTTGGCCAGACAAAACGACGCACTGGCGCCCTCATGCGGCCCACGAACGACGTCCCATCGAAAGCAGCAGCTGACGTCTTCTTGCGCCATCCATGCGAGTTCCAACGTCGATCGATTTGGTCAGCAGGCGCCAAACAAGTTCCAGTGGGATTGGTGCAACATTCAAACCACCTTCAAAGAAAATAATTTCAAAACTGTACTGAACATCTACAGTATAGCAACAGCATTGAATCAGACACATGAGTGCACCAATTGGCGTTTTCGGCGTCTTTCAGCACTCGGCATATTGAGTTTGCTGGCTGTGATGAGGAACAGAATGGACCAACCGCTGAGACCGATGGTCGGCAACTCGATGCCCTTCTCGCGCTAGACCCCATGCGAAACACTCTGCAGCATGTTCTGTTTCGTTTCACTGCGGTGGACTGCTGACTGCATGTAGGATCCCCGTGAAAGGTGCACTTTACATTGGTGGCCAATCACCTAGATGAAACACTGCACAAGGCATCCAAAGTCAGCTTCTTGGTCGGATAAATGATGGCTCATCCTCTGTCTGTCAGGTGACCAGCGCGTGACATCGGCGACATCGGCGCTTCGAGCGACCTGTCCCACGTCGTTGTTGACTGTTTGGAATTGAGAAGGAGCAAGGCATCGTATCAGAAGGAATGGTATGAGCATGCAGCTCAATGGAAGAGGAATCGAATGGAATGGACAGGAACAGCGGTGAGCTGTTAAAACAATATAAACATGAAATCCTACTCAGCAAAAGCCATGTCACGTCAAGTCACGCCACGACAGCCAGCCACTAAATGTCTACAGCATCTCTTTCTGTTCGGTCACTTCAGTCACTTCCTCTTCGACACTTTGCAGCATCTCGTTGAGCAATTTGGCGCCAGTGACCATGAACAGCGTCTGCCAAACGGCCAGACCGATGCGTGGAACAATACCCTTGAACAGTCCACCCACACCTTGCTCGCGCACCACCATGCGGAACACTTGGATCATGCCCTGTCGAGCTTCGCCGCGGTCAGCAGCGGACTGCATCTGGATACGAGCCACTTCGAAAGGATGGTTCCAGCACGAGAGTGTGCCACCGATGATACCAGCGCCAGCTTCTTGCGCGACGGTCAGTTTGGCATCGGCGTCACCGTGGAAGAACAATTTGAAGCGACCGCGAACGGCTTCTGTGAACCCCTGTACAGTAGAGCGTCCATTGTCGTGTCAGCAGGAAGAAACGCACAGCATCAGTCAGTGAATGACGCAATGTGTACCTGGCGAGAAGCCCAGTTGGTGGCTTGACGGAAAGCAATGGCAGTTCCTCCTGGATAAAAGCCCTGCAAGCAAACACATTCCATTAGCCATGAGCACAACGTCAACACCAAAATGACAGAGAGTAGCAGACAAACCTTGATACCGTGGGCCCCGTAGACATTGCGAATGCGCTGACCCGTGCTGATCGACTTGTCGCCCGTGACAGCAGCCGTCACGAGGAAAGTGCAAGGACCCAACACTACCGTTTGCGCGACACCGCCACCCGCGCCAGCGAGAAAGCCAGTGGTTGTCTCATCCACTCCTGCGCGGAGCAACGAGTTGGAAATGGCTTCCTTGGAGAACAGCAAAATGCTGCCTTTCAAAGAGGCTTCAACCATTTTGGGGTTGAAGCCCGCCCAAAACGCCGACACACCGCCACCTTGTCGATACACACTCTGGAAGGCGCGGAGGGTGCTCTCATCGCGAAAGCGGCCCATACGCGTCTTCCAGACCTCGAAGGGCAGACCGAGTGTGGCCGCCTCGACGCACTGGAGCACGCCGCCATTGAAGAGATCGCGCGCAGAAACCTGTTTGCCGGAGGCGACTGGAGGCGACATGACGGTGGCGTTTTGAGTTGTGAGCCCGAGCGATGGGAGTGAGTTGGACGGGAAGGTTAAAGCGAACCCATGTGGTGTTGAGTCTCACTGAGACCCATGTGCTACCATTTGCCTACGCCAGCGTCATCAACCAGTTGCCTCAAGGCACCATGAGAAGAAGGCCGTGATACGTCGTCGTCATCACCTCGTTACTGTGCCGCGTCACATCTGACGATCAAGAAGGGATGAAAGCCTTGGACCCTGGACCAACACCAAGATCGCCGGACGGATACAGTCCCGCCGTACGTAAGATGCAGATCAAGAGAGCGAAAGGAGACGACGTTGAAGAGAAGATGCCCGAACGTCGTCATTCCCGCACAGATTTAGTTGTGGTGGGTGTGGCGACTCGCTTCGGATCGGTTATGGTTATCAGAGCAGTTAAAGGTTTGAACCAGACGAACGCGATGTGGCATCAAGTGTGTGCGCCATCGTGCCACCAACCAGTAGGCTATTTGAAACGATGCAAACGTCGCCAATTGCCAGGTGCAGCTGAAGAAACTCAAGTCGGCGGCGTCTCTTGTGTGGATTTGCAGGCGATTGACAGCACGCGGAACCATCCGATCGAAATGGCGCTGAAGAAGAAGAGCGAGGCCAAAAAGTCGCAGGAAGGCAGCGAGGAGTCTGGTGCCGTCACGCAGTCCATCTCGACCATGACTCTGGATGAGTATTTCCAGAGCAAAGAGAAGCTGCCGCCGGAAAAGCGCAAGGAGTGGGATCATGTGATGCGCAAAGAAGACGATGGGGCGATGGTCATGGAGAACAACGCATCGACACCTTTGCCGTCGCTTTCGCTCACCCCAACCCATTTGTCATCTCCCGTTTCCATCACTGTCTCCGCATCCATCAAGTTGCCAGTCGCTGCGTTAACTGAAACTCTGCATCCAGAACCAGCTTCAAGCGGCGACTGTAAGGCGAGTGAGTCGAAGGACCTCAATCCTCCTGACACCAAACTCGTTTACGAGACCAAGCAGCACGACGATGACGCGGCGGTGGCTGTTGCTCATAGCGACGCCAAAGACATTGAGGCCAAGAACGACGAAGACGGCAAACCAGTGCAGGAACAAGATGAAGACAAAGAACATGCATCGAAAGAGCACCAACAGAGCGAGGAGGACAAACCAGTGGAAAGCGTTGTGGGCCTCACACTCAGCGAGTATCTCAAAGTGAACAGCGAAGACACACCCTCCGTCGATCATCATCAACATCATCACCCCTCGCATCATGCACAACAACAACAAACGCAGCAGCACAACGAACAATTTGAGTCAGAGACACCCACAAAGGATCCGCTTGTGAATGCCGAGTCGCCTCTGTCACTCAAGTCGCTGGATAAAAAGAAACAGCAGCATCACCAAGCGTTTGTGCATGGTATGTCGCTCGATGATTATTTGGGCGCAGTGGAAGTCAAGGGGGACGTTGAGTATCCCATGTACGCGGAAAGCAAGTCACCTGGAAAGAAGAAAAAAGGCAAGTTCAAGATCAAGAAGCTTCCTAAAGATTTCTCTCCGGACGATGCCGAGTATTCTAAGAGCACCAGCGCGTTGCCCAGCGATATGTCTTTGATCAAACTACCGGCCAACCACAAGAAAACCAGACACTTGAATGGCGACAGTGGAGCGATGTACCCAAAAATCAGCAACAGCAACAGCACAAACTCGATCGGCTTTTCCAAGCAACTATTCCTGAGAGACCAACAGGCGGTGCTAGAAGCCCATCACTACAAAAAGAAAAAGAACAAGAATGAGTCTCCGCAAAAGAAACCACCTCTACCAGTGCTTCATAAAGGTTTTGCTAATTCAAATCCAGCAGCAAACCCGGCATCATCGGTAACTACGACAAACGGCGTGAATGCTGGTGCAGTGACGTTCTGCAGCTGGGATCCGGCGTTTGCGAAAGAGTTTTTTGACGACAAACTACCGCTGTTGCCACACAAATAGCGTTGATCACGATGAATTGTGACTGAAGACGGTAACTCCAGACGCCCTGCTTCTTGGCATGGTTGCAGTTCATTCCACTTCACAACCAACTCGAGCGAGTTTTCAAAGAACGACGGCATCGTGTTATGAACAATGAACCACAACTAGCAATAATGGCCTATGATCGAGCGTAGACCATTGAACGTGCAACAAGCAGATATATGGGCATCTACGAGATCGAAAGACGACAACCAACTAGTTGTAATCGCCGTTTCCTGCACGGCGATTCTGCATCGACTCGTCATCCGCAGCCAATTGAGCCCTCAAGACGTTGTATCGGCACATGGCGTCATCAATGTTGACATATGTGCCCTGAAGATGGCGAATGCCACTGGAGCCCACTGAGAAGTGCTTGCGCCCATGAAGAACTCTGTTTCTCAGCCCCCCAAAAAGCGAGTGTGAAGACTGATACCACTGGAGTCGAGTGAAAGAAACGTTCCAGCTTACCTGCGGTTGCTGAACATGACGAGATCTCCCTGCATGAGACGGAACTTGATCTCGAACCGTCCGCCTTCAACAATCTTGTCCAGGAGGTTGTATGCCTCGTAGTACAAAGGCACATCTTCAAACGGAACCCGCAACGGTCCTTCGAAAGGAGGACTCCAGTGCACAGCAATGACTTCTTGGCGGTGGTTCAGTTGAATATGCGGTCGCTGGTACTCCATGATGGCAGGGTTGGCTCGATCGAGATGCTTTTTCTGGAAGGTCGCAGGCACTCGACACAGTGTTCCAAACGCCTTTGGGTTTTCTTCTCGTAAAGCATTAGCTGCTGCGAAGACGTCCACGAAAGTGGATTCGCCTCCCTGTACATTCTTGTCGAAATGCAACGCGTGAAGCAGCTGAAGTCCTGGTGGGGACTCGTAGTAGGCAAGGTCCAGATGCAGCTTCAGCGTTTCATTCGTGTACGCAATGTTAATCTGTGGGACCAAGATTCGTGTAAACAGTGTGATCACTGAACTCCAAGACTTGGAGAGGTGAAAAGAAACGTACTTACAGGGTTGTGCTCCGCGATCACGTCAAATACATCGCCGTACAAGAAGCTATCGTAACAATTCTCGGTCAGTTCCTGCACCCGTGACCACACAACGAGGACCACCTACGAATGAGAGATTGGAGCCACACGTTCGGCGACTCGCTTGACTTCTTTGGGCACGCACGGCACGTTCTTAATAACGGAAAAGCCGTGCTCGTTGACCTGGTGTAGACACTGCAGCAATCCTCGCTCGTCTTCTTTGTTCATGACTTGATCGTACTCAACTGTTGGGATCTTGTCGTTCTTGGCGAGCGCGATGGGCTCACGAGCTTTGGATCTTTGGTCCAGTGCTGCCTTGGAATAGCAGTTCTCGCGAAGCCAATCGAAAGAAAAGTTGCTTTCGTGGTCATCCGAGTCCCACACGATGCGCACCTGCTTGTCTTTGACTGTGGAGAAGCGTGAGCAATTGCAGTGGGGGTACACACTCGTGCTTCCCGCAATGCTCACCTGAGATGTCTTTGATCTTCGGGGATAACGAGTCCAGATCGCTGCTATTGACGAGTCGTTGGCCCGTCGAGTGCTGGCACTTTGGACAGCTGCACCAGGTGCGAAGATGAACGTTGTGGAACTTGCTTTGGCGACCATCGTCCCAGTTGAGAGTGACGACATCGCGTTGCTCAGTGTTCCAGTTGATGATCTGTGGGACAGCAAGCGCGTTAACGAATGCATGAGTGAGCAAGAATGGATGATCGCCGGTAATCGTCATTTCCAGTCACCTTGGCGTTGGTGGGGGCACTGAACGTGCTATGAAAGCGCTCCAACACACCAAACGACGCAAACGTTCGTTGCCGCATGAGCGCTGTTGATGCAAAAACAATCCACAGCATGCCCGTCATCGACAGCGTCAGAGAGATATCCTGTCAGCCAGAGAGCAAGTGCATGCGTCTACGCATTTGAGCAGTGCGCAATGGATTTGCTTCCTCTTTTCTCACTTACGCGCGGCGCGAGACGCCAAAGCACTCCATTTGCTCAGTTGCATTTTGCTCACTTCGCGCTGGTGTCCAAGTGAGCGAACGGGCCCTTTCACTGCAGACTCTCCCCAGTCTCCCCCCAGACCTAAACTGAACCAACCCCAATCTACAGTACAACTTCAAGCAGGACGGGTGCGTTCGGCACACGTTCGTGCAACATCTTCGATCCACTTCCTCATGGATCCGGAGGGTATGCAGTACGCAGCAGTAAAAAACAACCTGTTATGTTCATTCGTTGCAGAAGATGTTTCATACATTCTGCTGCAGTATTGTACCGGTACCAAAACGCAATGGATTTGGTATTGCTGACACCAAAAGAGTTGGTTGGTACCAATAGCAGCCCAGCCAAAAGCCTCCCAAGATGGTCAAGAACTCGGGTCCTGATCTCAAGCGCTACATGGACAAACGATTGAGTCTCAAGCTCAACGGCAATCGCAAAGTGACTGGTGTGTTACGAGGCTTTGACCAGTTCATGAACGTTACACTGGACGAAACCGTGGAGGAAGTCTCCGCCACCGAATCCAATCGCATCGGCATGGTGGTAAGTTCATTCCCTCCCTCACTTCCTTCTCCTTTCCGGTGGGGGGTCTGCAGGGTCTGGAGGATCTGGAGGGTCTGGAGAGAGCCACGCACTCACGTCTGCGGCGTTTTCCGTCTTGGTAGGTGATTCGCGGCAACAGCATCGTGCAATTCGAGTGTCTCGATCGTCTGTAACCCAATTCTTTTCCTCTACTTTCCACCAAAACACCAAAACAAAGAAAACTCGTTGGACGTCGCCAATCATTTTCATTTTCGCATCAGATTTGCCATGTAAACCACAAGAAAAGAAGAAGAAAAGAAAGAAACAAAGAAAAAAAGCAGCTTTTCGTCAGTGATGTTGTTCTCGTTGCGCGGCACGTTGCACGCGTCAATGTGGATTGGGGCCGTCATCGTCGGCGCCGAACGAGTCCTTCTCGAGGTCTTTGATGAACTTCATGCCGTTGCCACACGGACCATGGCACGCAATGGAGTAATCCGTCGTACTTGCGCCCATGAACTCCTTTGGGTTGCACTTGATGGACTAGCTGGCGCTTGGTTCTCGCATCAGAGCTTGTGTATGTACGACGGCTGGTGACACATGATGCGGATGATGGGAAAGCCCGAAACCCCCCTACGAATGAGTCTTTGGCAGTCGCATCGCATCGGAGTCATCAGAACCACCAACGACGTCGACGAATCTCTCCCGTTCGCTCCTCAAAGCGAATCGAGTTGTCAGGCCATCCGAGACCGACCGATAACACAATATCCAGTATCCAATATCCAATGCCAATGAAACAAAGTCCTTCCATTGGGTTCTTCACCTTTGGACTTGAACCGTGCATTGAACCTCAACGCCTGTGCGCCTGGTTTGTACACCAGTGCTGCCTTCTGGATGAAACTGAGCCCTTCGAGTGTTGTTTGAGGCCAAACACAACGAGATGCTGTGTTGATCCGCCTGCGTAGGAGGCTCTGGAGGCTCTGGCTGCAGCTTTCGGCACCGAAGAACTCGCAGAAGTAGTGCTTTGAATCCAGCAACGCCACGAATTGTTGGATTTCTTGCCCAAGAATCTGCTAAGTGCGACGCCGACGCGTTGATCAAGATCATGGCTTCTGTATTTGACGATGTCATGTTGTTTCTACTTTAGACTCTTCAACAAGAGTTGTGGTTCTCTTGCTCTTGATCTATGATACTATTGATCGATTACATTGAGGTCGTCTATCTCTCCCTCCTTCTTCCTACCCACATCATATTCCACACTATCTTCCTGTGAGATAGCCAAAGCAGCATCAAAGCCTGCAAAATTCACAAGCAATCGAGTCTGTCCACCACCAACTCATAGTCTGTTAACTTGCTGGATGCTTCCTAGATCTCGTTCAACTCGGTCCATCCAATTGCGAGCCCTGGATCCGCGACCACACGCATCAGGCGTGCCTATGCATGCGCTAACACATTCGGTGTTTCCTTCGCACAGAACTGTGGTAGTTTGATCTGGTCCAAATGGCTTTTCAGGTGACAGAGAGAAACCTTTCAATTCCGTTTGCATCGTGTTCGACTCACTTGCGCGTCTTAAAACACGCTGCCATACATCACATGGAAGTCTTGCTGCTTTTCACATCGCGTCCAGTCGCAGAGCTCCCCAACCGTCCGAGTCCAACGTGAGGCGAATCACAAGATGCACCGCGCATCCGATCAGCATCATCCGTGAGGATCTGAGCGACATTCAAGTTCTTCTCGGCCTTCCATTTCGCAAGGCTTGAGAAAAAGAATGCTGAGAGGTTCCATGCCAAGCACCCCGATGCAGTCGTCCCGTCTGGCACCCGAAACGACACGCCGTTTCATGCAGACAGAATCGATCCAACCAATAGCTGAGTTGAGCGGCACCCGTTCGGACCGTCGGAAATCAAGTGGTTGTCGGATGGCATCACGGAATCCGGCGTGCTTGGCACTTGCAAGGAGTCTTCTTGGCCGCGCTGGCTATTCTGGTCCAGCCAACTCACTCCGCCATGCTTCTCATCGCATCTGTCGAACCCAGAGACAGTCAGTCAGAGTCGATCACACCGGGTTGGTCCGAGAAGAACCAAGCCGACTCTGTTGACTATGGTCGGTCATTCCGCAGCTTTCAATCGTTCAGTCTCTCAAGCCAGAAAGCAAACTAAGAGAAAGGGAACCATGCGCGGCACACCTGACAACGCCCTCTTGGTGGCGATGGCGTCACATGCAGCCAGTTCTCGTGTCTCCTCCTGTCTTAACTGGCGCTTTCTGGGAACTCCAAGCACACGACTTCATCTTCACGTCCATGCTTATCCTTCAGGATCCATGACTTCTTTGCTGCTTGTCAACCAAAGGCAATGGCATTCTCACTCACTTTCCAATTTGAATTCAAGTGCTCAAGACCATCAACACAACTAACAGCCAATACAACATGAAGACCAGTCGGTTTCTAACGATGACGGCGACAGCAGCCTTGCTCCTTTCGGAACTCATTCAGTTGGCAGCCAGCCTGACTATTCAAGAATGCTCTGCACCTGGTCAGTGCACCCCACTCGAAGCTGGCGTCGTGCTCGACAAAGCCTGGGGATGCTCCGCTTCCGACCCGGAATGCATGGGAGCCAACGGCATCAGTGTGCAG
>JAMFLO010000423.1:0-27220 GCA_027475765.1 Paralagenidium karlingii
TAAGAGCGCCGCCGCTCTTTGCTTTGTTGCAAACCGCTTCCTCACAAGCAACAGACAGTGTAAGTCTGTAGTGGGATCTCCACTCAGGTCCCATTACACGTTGTGTATCCCTTTGGTTTTGAGCACATCGACCAACTTCTTGTTCTGGTTCACCGACTGATACTCTTTTCCATTATCAGTTCGGATTTTCTTGAGTGTTTGTTGATCGACATTTCTGTCCACCCAGTTGATCCAGTCGATTGCTTCTAGTGTGCGTTGCGACTTTTTCCTGCTGGTTTTGACGGTGATATGATCACGGAAGGCCCAAGGAGTGCATATTGATGCCCCTATTCCCCACAACGTCCACAAATCCGATCTCATCAAACTCTTGTGCAGTTCTTTGTTCGACCGATTCTCCCAAAGCACATGCCTCACATGTTGGACTTGGTTTTTGTTCTGTTGTCTTGGGTCATTTTGTGCCTGAATTGTTTCTCCACGTCTTTCTTGTTGGCATGGGCCATTCTTTGGTCCCATCCGTCAATTTTATCGCTCACCTGCATCACTAGAATGCATCAGCATCAGTTCCATTTTCAATTTGGCATCTCGTGCAGCATTTTCCGGTTCTCTCCTTGCTATCGAATCAGTTCTTCTTGTAACAGCAGCTGACGACGTTGCCTGACTCTTCTCGCTTTGCTACAGGTGCCGCACCTTCGTCATCTCCTTCCTCTTGACTCGATTCTTCCTTTTGTTTTTCTCCTTCTGCCATTGCAGGTCGTCTTTCTGGTCGCCGACATGGCTGTTAATCTGTTGAAGATTAGTTGGCGGCGCAGACGTTTGGATCGACTTGTGCAACGGAGAAAAGAATGGGAAGAAGACGTGTTGGTTTGGTGGTGTAAAACAGAAGTGAGTCTCTGTTCTTGGGTCTGCTTTTGATCTTAAAATTGAGAACCTGACGCTGCTTGTACATGTAAAACTGGGCTCAACATTGGGAAGAACCATGAGCAAGATGTGTAATCTGAATGTTCACAGTTGTATTGACGAGGTACCTTGATATTCTGATTTGGATCTCCAACAACCTTAAAACGCTCTCCTCTGTGTTCATGGGATCATCCTAGTAATCGACGATTCCTACCAGTGACCAGTGTGAAGCTCTCGGCAAACCCGAATCTGGATTGCACAAGTGGTCGTTTAGGTGGTGGCCAGAAGTCATCACGTGACTTGAACCATCGGACACAGGAATCTGGTTGAAGATAGCTTTTCACTAGCATAATGACTCAACATAACGGCAACAAAACACTCACTCCAATCCAACACTGACTGCACTCACTCTTGGTACAACGTCTCCTTGTTTTTGATCTCCTCCATGGCATCGTGATATCGCTTCCAACTCTTGATCGTTCGTGCGCCACCTGGCGTTCTGGACCACTCGATCACACGAGCACGACGCTTGAAAGTGTCTTTGCCATATGCTTCACCAAAGCCGGCTCCACCACCAAAGCAGAGCTGAATGCCCTCACGTTTTGTGCAGAACTCGTTGATGTGATCGTGGCCCACAAACACCGCCTTGACTTCGTTCTGATCCACCAGAGTCGAGAACAGGTTGGAACCAACCTTTGGTGACGAAATGCCTTCATTTCGCTCACCGGAAAGTGCTTCCTTGGAAGCCATGTCGTATTCTGGAAGTGGGACATGGAAAAACATCAACGCCGGGACGCGATCGCTGTGGGACATGGAGAGCGTTTGGTAATAGTCGATTTGGCTCTGTTTGACCCAGTCGTATTTGGTTTTCGTGTCCGGGTACTGATGGCCATCCGGGTAGTTGTGGGAATCGAGGAAGTACATTCGAAACACTGCTGTTTTGTCATCATCACCGGGACCAAACACTTCGAGCTCGTAATTGCCCACACCATCCACTTCCGTGGGGCCACGTTGGACGTAGCTGTACTTCTTGGCGAGCGCCAAATCCATGATCCTTTCGCGCTCAAAGTCGTTTTCGTCATCGTGATTGCCAATCACCATTGCCCACGGGATCTTTCTGTCCTCCACTGGCTGAAATGCCGATGTCATGGCGACTTCGCGCAACTCGGGCTTGAAAGTCTCGACATTGTCGCCCGTGTACACCACCATGTCTGGCTTTTCAACCTCCAAAAGGTCCTTGATGAATTTGATGGTCAAGGACTCGACGCAGTCTTTGGAATCCATCCCTTCTGGGGTGTCGCGACATTGGTGATCGGGATCTCCAGTGATGTGAATGTCCGCCAATTGAAGTACTTTGAAGCTCAGCCCGTCTCCCTCTTTTCGCGCCCGTAGCGGAGGTTTGTCTAGAGACTTCGGCATATCGAACTTGAGATCATCGGTACCCCGGTAGAACAGAAAGGTCGAAGAGTCCTTTACCCGGTGATTCACATCGTCTTTGAGCCCATGCCAAGAACCTGGTACAATTTGTTCATCAAACGCCTTCAGTCTGGTGCGAACGAGCGCAAGATCGCCCAAAAACACTGGCTTGCTGGTCGATTCTGCAGAATCAAACGTCGCGCACAGGTGGAACTTGTCGTCGCCTTTGGAAGAGAGCAACTCGCAATGGCTCGAGGAATCGCTGGAGGTTTTGATCTCGACTTTGGTGAGAATCTTTTTGTCCTCGCTACTCGCAGCACGTTGAACACATAGCACTGTGAGATCGTCTTTATCGTCGATGTACCCATCACCGGCTTGTTCCCAGAAAGAAGCATTCGTGGCATTGGTCCCCAACTCTTGGCAAGCTTGATAAAGCTTTTGAGGCGACAGCTTGCCCAATACCTTGAAATCGACAATCGGAAGCACAGGACGTCTGAAGCTGATGAAGGCCCCCTGATAATTGAAGGAACCCTGGTTCTTGTTGTCCTCCTCCGACTCGGTCAGTCGACGAACACCTTCTTTTTTCTCTTTATCTGTGGATGATTTGAGTCTCATGTTGGTGGGGATCGTCGTCCATCCTGCAAACTGGTTGTTGTAGTTTCGTTCGGGGGTGACCGTGATATCGCTGATGTAGTTACGTCTCTCGATGGCGTCGTGCGCGTTTTCGTACAACACACAGACGACCGCATTTCCTTGGGATTCTTGCGTCAAAGTCGGTTCCAACGTCATAGGAGCGGAAGAATCCAGCAACTTCATCTTGCCGGGACAACTGGAAGCAGACTCCAGTACTGCGAATCTTGTCAAGACTTGGTTGGTGGAGTTCCCACTTCCGCCATGTGCCAGTGAATCAACGGATTGGCGACGCACGCACAGACGCGTTGAAGAACCTTCTTCGGCTCCCCAGTTGATGCCGGCGGTGACCCACGTCGCACCGGGTTCCTTGCCAAGCGCTTCACACTTGGCCAGCGCCTTTTGGTCATCGTCGTCCGTGACAAGTCGCGCTTCGGTGATGGCAAACGGTAACTCCGCCGAGAGTTTGACCAAGGAAGAAATGTCTGCAGCCACGCTCGGGGTTGCCGAGAGCATCCCACTGGCCACCGCCAGGCTAGCCACGATCGTGGCTTGCACGAGCCTGCGTCGATTACTCGGATGATCCCATGAACGCATGGAGGAGAGAGAGCACACGCGCGAAAACTTCCACGATCGTCGCGGTTTGAGGTGTAGCTGGGTCTTTGGGATCCAATGCACCCCCTTGACGCCCGATTGGAAAATGCACAGGCCTGTATGGGCGGCCCCACTGGCGGCTGGTAGCACCTGGCGTGCCGAGTTTCACCAAATGGGTCCACAGGTAGATATCGGAAGCCAACATTCGAGTGTTTTCTTGCCTGGACATGGATTGATTCCGTTTTGGTGGCTTCCCTGGAACCAGTTTGTGGGGCCCAATGCCACGCACGCGATTGAGCTGTTGAGTTGACACGTTGCTTCGAGACGTGGCAGTTCCGTGGACCCCTTGCAAAACGCCACTTGGGAAACAGCCTTCAACTAGAAGACATAGTTTTGCGTCTCGTGTATCCTTAGTGGGATGTGGCCACGTATCATAAACGTGTTCACGTTGGCTGGATGCAGGATGCAGATAGTGGGCTATATACGTAAATACAAGCGCAAGGCGATCAAAACTGCAACGGGTGACCACCACACGGACGCCAGCCATCACCGACCATCGGTGGGACTGCGACGTCCTGATACATCAACCTCTCAATGGTGAAGGATGGTCAGATGGATCGGGTCGGACTGCGAAGGCAATTGGCTTAATGGGGTTTCCATTTTTAACAGGGTTTTATTCAAAAGATTTAATCGTTGGTGCCACTCGATCCTCCTTGCGCCATCTAAACCCGCCGTTGAACATCGACTCGTTCGAGTCCGGGCCACCCTTGGATTGAATCAAAGTCGTGAACACACTTGGATAGCAACCAATCAACGCTTTCGGAAGCGTTGCTCGCGTGTACGAGCCGCCTCGTGAAGCGATTCGCGCACACGGGACTTCCGTACAACGTCGTGTTGCACGTGAGCTGGTGGTTGTGCTCCAGTCGCCGCAGAAACGTCTCAAACCATGGGGGCATGGAGTCGAGCAACGTGTGCTCCAGTTGCACAAAACAACTTCGTGCCAATGCAGAAAGCGAACCGTTGCTCGACGAAAGCTCTTGTAGCGGATTCCCCGACACACGCAATTGGATCAACGTGAGCTGTTCCAAGAGTTGGTCCGGGATCGAGCGAATCGAGTTGTTGACAAGAGACAGAAAGTCCAGCGACTGGAGCTTACTCAATACTGATGGCACTTCATCCAACACGCCATGATCCAGATTCAGCGAATATGCGTACCGCCAGCTTTGTTCCACTTGCTGAGGAAGTGTTGGAAGGTTGGTGTGCGTGAACACGTATTTGCGCAGTCGTTTGGAAGGTTCTGGATTGTCAAAGAGGCCGCCATAGTGTTGAACCAACTCTTTCTGAAGATCGGTCGTTCCAGGAGAAGCTACAACGCCAAATATTGTGCGACAAACGCGCAGATATGTAATTTCGGGATTGGTTCGCTGGGTCAAAGACGCGTTCACCGACCAATTCTGAAGCGTTGAATTGTAAATCTCGAGCAAGAACAGACTTGGAATCTCGCGAACGGCTTCGGGGATCTCCAGCGACGAACAGTGGGAAAACAGGAGGTACATCAACCATTTGGTGTCGCTTTGTCGCAGGATCTGGTTGAGTATCTGTCGTTGACCAGCGATTCCGTGTCGATGGCAATTTATTTCCAGCACGATGCATGCCTGCTGGCTCTTGAACCATTCATACCCGACTAGTTTACAACCCTCCATTGGTTTCGAGGTCGCAAACCTAGCGTGGAACGAAGCCACGACCGCCAACAAGCCTGTTAACACATGCAGCAAAGGCAGCCAATGAAGAACCATGCCACTCAACCAACTGACCCACAACGGATACGATCGGGAAGGTACTGTCACAGAAGACACCAGGGGACCAGTCATCTGGGAAATCCTTTGCGAGGGCACAAGCTGGTGCTTAAAATGTCTCCGAGTGCGAGAGTGGCCGAAATGTTCAAGTTGATGGCTCCTAGCTGTCTGCTGCTGGACAATGGCGTCGATTTGATCCTTGCGGATCACAAAGCTCTGCACGCGGCGAAGACAGTACAGCAACCCAAAATGGAAAATGGCCATGGTGCCAATGTCCCAGATACTACTCAAAGTGAACTGCCGGATCTCGCGAATGGCCGTCGGGAACCAAGTATCGTCGTAGAGTTGGTCGTCGTTAAAGACCATAGTCGAAAGATTGAGGTAGCCCAGCATGGTGAGGCCCACCCCGAGTTGGAATCCCGTGGCGAACACAAAGTCCATCAATGCATCAACCAGCAATAGCACAAGTCGTGTCTTCATGCTCTTGCGCTCGAACTCTTTCGTCCACAACTCGACGGTCCAGGTCGCGATCGAGCCAATGAAGAGCGTTGCTGTGCTGACCAAGTTGATGGCGTCGTTGGCCACCAGACACTGCATATAATGCACTTGAAGCATCTGAGTGATCAATTCAATGGTTTCGCGCATGGCGTACACTTCGTTGAACCATTTGCTTTGGATCCCAAACAGGCCGATGAACTGAACCACCCATCTCCAGAGCGTCTTGACTCCAAGCAGCAGGTCACCACGGAGACCACGCAACAGGTACCAACAGTTCTGCAGCTGTGGAGCGTATTGCCTCCATTCGTCAAAGACCTCTTGAGATTCCTGGTGTTCTGGAACGCCAGAAGCCCTTCGATTCTGCACAGCATGTCTTCCTGGTGACTGCTTGGCGAATCTCGAGTACGACACGAACCTCAGTGATCGCGAAGTTGTGGACGCATGAACCATTTGCGCAAGACGATATACATGGCAAACCCAGATAAAGACCACCATCATCAGCACATGTTTGCTGGTGCCACTGGACAACGCATGCACATCAAGTCGCCACAACTCTTGAATGTCGCTGTTCTGCGAGATGAAATAAAAGTACCACATCAGCAATGCCAACGCCAGCACAGTGACGGTTCGCAGCACCAACACAATCAGCCACACCACCAGAAATGCGTGTCTCTCCAGGACAATGACATCTCCAAAGCCAACGCAAGGAGTTGTCATGGTCAGGGCAATGAACCTGGTCAGCAGCAACGCCGTTGAAGATCCAACCACGCGAAGGACCCTGCGCAAAAATAAATACCTCAACAAAGGACAAAAATGGCATTCGTTTTAAAAGCATTTCGCCTTCCCTGAGCGCGTAGAGATCTTCCCGTGTGCGGATGACTCTGTGCACAACAAAGCCAGCGCTGCAGAGCTCAGCACGAAGTAGATAGAAGGGCTGCTACGGAGAAGTAGCTGTCCCCAGATGACTCCACTGAGATGCTTCAATGTCTAAAGGTCACCAAACAAATAGCACAAAACAGGAATCAATCCCAGACGACTGCAATCTCGATGCAACCAACGAACCTGTGTGATTTGATGGTGTTGTTGATGTGCTTTGATCCGACTCATCGGACGAGACCATCGCAAGTGTTGCCCGTCAGATGGGTCAATGCTTGGAGGTCTCTTGCTTGCGAAAACGCACCTGGCACTTTGCTCGCGAGGGTTGACGGGGAGAACGCCAAAGTGATCCGACGCCATTGCAATCTACATATCGCTGTTTGAGGCTGCTGAGCAGTCAAAAGCGTCCGAATTCCGCGAAACAAATGATCAACCCGACACGAAATCCACAGACTCGTTTCTGTTCGGACATGTCGTTGCGTGGGTGCGTTGATCCGTGACTCCACACATTCCCCGAATATCTTCAGTTCTCGAACCGCTGGCTCATCTGAAAGTCTCCCAGCCATGTGGTGGGTCGATCGACACGAAGTGTGACGCCAAGGTCCCGCGGAGTTTTGCCATGGCGAGACTGTTGCAGGTGGTGAACAGGGCACGAAGGGAGGATCCGTGGACGGGTCGGTCCAAGAGCTCCAGGAAGGGGTGTTTCTCCCAGTTTCCATATTTATTTCAACGGCCATGGCTGGACATCTCCAGGCCCGATTTGAGCTTTGACTGAGGCGGCACAACAAGCCTTGAAAACGGACAGCATGCAGCACTCATCCCTCTTGCCTTGTGTATGCGTCGTACTCTGAATTCAGTCATACACCCACCATCAGGTTGGGTTTGGTTCCGACCTTGGAATCGGATCCTTGGCCCGTTGCTGTTCACATAAACATGGACAGAGAACCCGCGCGAGAGGGTGTGGGGCGGTGCGCGTATCTGCGGTCGTACCAACGAGCGCCATAGAACCGAAAGCGAGAGACCAACGAATCAAACCCTTTGGCGGCTCTATTCTACAAAGTGCGTCGTTGGGCAGGAGTTTGACGAAGCGGCATGGACACAACCTCTGCGTTGCAGAAGAGCCCACCTTGGAGAGCGGAAGATGCGAGATCGTTGGATGGAGCTAGGAACCAAATATTCGAGTCGCAATGTCGGCGATTTACTCGACACTCTCTAGCGTCATCCGCTTCTTCGTTTGCAGGTTCTGTGCTTCCCCCGTTGCATGCCATCGCCTCCTCACACCACAGGCAGGTGAACGCGGCAGGTTTACCAAGCGAGCATCGCAGTGCGAACATTCTGGTGTCCGAACGCACGAGCTGGGCTCTTAGCAGCGTGCAAGACACGTTTGTGGTATCACCAACAGGTCGGCAAGATGTACCACATCTCAAAGCCACACGTGTTCCATCGCAAGCGAGTGGGTTGCTGTTCAACAGGCCCCGAAGAGAGGATGATGATGCGTCTGCATTCCCACGACCTCTGATCAAGCAGAGCTGTTGCCAAGAGAATGTGATGGTGTTTTCGGCGGAGACAAACTGCGTGCAAATGCCGATACCAACGATCGAGGGCAACAATTCCTCTGACCCTCCCCAGGAGACTTCGACGCAACAGGCGGATCGTTCCAAAGTGAAAATGCGCCGCATTCGTCGCTACTGTAAACACGGCCACTGTTCGAACTATGTCATTGATCGTGGCATGTGTGTGCTTCACGGAGTGAGTCATGATGTGCACGAGCCTGGTCATTTCAGAAGAGTTTTGTGGTCTGATGTACTCTTGTTGTAAAGGGCGGCAAGCGTTGTTACATTGAGGATTGTGGGTGCCGCGCACAGAGTTACGGCTTGTGCTGGAAACATGGTCAGTGATAAAAACGTACCGCTGACCTCATTATCATGACCTCAAGTCGGTTGGTGGCTTGTGATGACCACGTGCAATGCAGGCGGATACAAAATTTGCACGTTTGAGGGGTGCAAGAAGCGTGCCAAGTCGCACAGTCTTTGCTGGGCCCATGGGGGAGGCACCAAATGCAAGCACCCAAGTGGGTGTGATACGATTGCAGTGTCGCGGGGACTATGCTGGGCTCATGGAGGAGGTAAGAGAATCCTCATGCTTTGGGTGTTTTACTCTCACTCGGATCCGTCGACGGTCAGGCAAGAGATGTCTTGTGGACGGCTGTGAGAAACCGGCCTCTCAAAAGCTTCAGCATCTTTGTGCTGCTCATTTCCAAGAGCGCAAATCCCGATGAACTCGGGCCCAATCGTCATGCCGAATTGCCTTCACATAAAGTGACTTGGCTCACTAGACTTCCAACATATCTTATGCATAGACCTGGTGCAACAAGACTCTCAGAAGAAAAGTTATCGCTTGTGAATGCTGGCTAGCGTTTGCTGTCGTTGCGAGGAGAAGGAAATGCAGGAGACGTTGGCATCTCGACATGCCTGTTTTCAAAGCACACAATTTCATCACACGGGGCTGTTAAGGGCCATAAGGAGACCGACCTTGATGTGAGACCCCTGCGCACACAATCAAAAACGCACGGACACTTTGATGCTGTGCTGACTGCCCACAAGTGGCTCGTCAATGCCAATTGGAGTTGATGAGAATACCATCAACCCGAGCATCGATGCTGGCAAACCTGACTCCGTCGCAACTCTGCTGAAGAACCAAACTCGCAGACCAATCCATTGCACTCCACACAAAGGCTCTCATCGAGGAATGATGGAGCAAGCGCCTCAGGATCGCACGGTGCGGGGGTGCACTCGATTCATGTGGGGAGTCCACCGATTGCAAGACGCAAGAGAAACGCGTCGTCCCTTGGTGAGGTGCCTCGCAGGTGCGCGAGAAACCGGCAGATGACCCACCTGGGTGGTCAGGTCACCAACCAGAGTTCGAAGTCCAGGTTCTCACCACAACACCATCGAATCGCGTCGAAGCCGACGTGCGTCTTGGGAAAGAAGAAGCAATCTCGTTGTTCCGTCTCTTTTGTGCCGTTACAAACTGACGCCGCCAAAAGGTCACCTCGTTGCTTTCGACAACATCAAGTCAAGAACAGATCCACTTGCTCTCTTTGATTATCTAGCTTCCAGGATGTTGCACAAGCGCCCTAACATCCAACGGCTCCTGTCAGGCACTTTCGCGGAACCATTGCAAAAGGTTGTGATTGGTTCCGTTTTGGTGGTGAACGCCCATTCCATGGCAAGCCACGCCGTTTGGACTTGAGGTCAGATCAAAAAGACGTAGGTGCCGATGACCAACAAACAATTAAAGATGGGGTTCTGAAACGGTTTCTTCGAGGAGAGGCGAGATTGGGCCCAGAGGTCCCAAGAACCAAATGCTCTGGATGGCTCTGCTTCAACACGTGATGGCGATTGTCGACACAGAAATGGACCAATGGCGCGTGATCCTGCGCCGTAAATGTCAGCAAGCCGAATCGACATGCTCAACCTGTGTAGCTCCCCAATGACTCCCCCAAAAACAAAGCGCCGCCCACCAACACGGCAGCATATCCCTCGACAAACCGCTTCCCAAAGAGTGTCTGTCACCTTGGGGGCTCTCCGCACTTTCAATTCAATACGATCCCTTTTGTCTGTTGTTTTGCATGGAAAATGTTGTTGTTGTTGCTGCTGTTGTGAGCGTTCGTTCTCTTGCCGCCAGAGAGAGTGAGAGACAGTGTTGCAAGACAGGTGCTTCACGAGTCGTGACGCTTTGTGTGGCATCGTCATTCTGGTTGATCGCGCATTGGTATTAGCTGCACTTGTCTGAGCAGGAAACTGAAGTTCTTCTCTACGTCTTCGAAGGCATGATTCTAGTTCGGCAGCAACCTTTCAAAGATTAAATTTTCATGATTCACGATGCGCTCAAAATGCGCAAAGCCGAAGACGGAACGATGATGAACATCCTCAGGGTCAAACTCCAACAGACCACGCGACCACCGCCACTACCGAAAGTGCAATGGCGGGATGTGATTTTCGGACGCACACAACACAATGCGGAAGTAGAACCGTTTTGGTTCAATCCGAATGTGTATGCACCAGACAGAATCCATCAACTCAAGCAAATATGTCTCCAAGACCACTTGTTCCAGAAGCCACCAAGAACACCCCCCCCCCCCCAAAAGAGTTTGAGGTCCTCGAAGATATCGTGGACGGCACGATTATTGCCGCCCGGGCACCAACATTTGAGCTGGCTTGTCTTGAACCAGCAGAACGCGCTAAGCTTCAAAATTCCATCGAGTGCAACGTGGAGGGTGAACTCATTGCCCAATTACCACGTCATCTCAAGGTCTTTGATTTCATGCAGTTCGCTGCACGTATCTCACATCACATGTAGCGCGCTATTCTGACCCAGAATTGGCAGGATTCGAGAGTGGAGGAGATGCTCAACGAGGTGAAAACGGTTTATTACTACCGCCCACTTCATGCACTCCATCTCACAGCCAAGTCGAACAAGATCACCGTCCCGTACAAAAACACTTAGTTGACCTTTCACCTCACCTCCTTACAACAATGGCAAGCTGATCACCCCAACGCCACAGCTCCGGCGAGTCTTCATGCCGAAAAATGCCTACGGGTTTATACCATTCAACTACTCCATGTATCGAGGCAGATCGAATCATCGACTTTGTGCGCATGGTGGATTACTTTGAGGAGCTATGAGTTGGTGTTTCTCTCCTACCAGTGTCCTGCTCCTTTGAGACGCAAATTCCTACTCCAGTGGCAGGGTAGATGAATTTTGCTCGACGGCTGACGCCGCATGGCCCCATGCCTCAAATGTGCCATGCCAGGCCATCAGAGAAAGGAATGCCCAATGGGCGATGAAAGTACACCGAACGCAAACACGCTGGTGGCGTCCCCGGAATTTACGAACCAAAATGGAGTTCAAATAGTCCACTGGGCATCCGGCCCCGAGGCCAGAGAGGCCATTGAGAACCAGCGACGCGGAGCGATCCCCCAGCCAGCGGAGACACTGAGTCGAGCCCACGCATCAGCCAGCACGTCCGAACCTGAGCAGTCCAACCCAACGGCACCCTAGTACAAGCCGGACCAATCACCGCGACGAGCGGATGTCCAACCCCAAACGATCCCATGGATGTTTGCCCAAATCACGAAAATCGAGGAAGACGTCGACGAAACCAGACATCCAAACACGAGCCACGAGCGACCTCAGTGAGGAGCCATCCCAACCAGAGAGACCACCGCCAGAAGAACCCAAGGAGGCGGAGGTGGCGGTAGCCAAGGAACGCCTCGCGCAAATGGAGTTTGTGATGAAGGCCACGGCCAGAGGCACATTCGATCTACCGGACAGAGGCCCGGAGGCACCGACGACAATGGACGAGCTCGCGCAGGCGCTCCATGGCACAATAGCACCAACTCCCTGCAATGGGAATTGTCAATACCATGGGATCGCCGAAGGAATCGCCCACAACACCATGACCAACGAGGAAACACGTCAGTCGATGGAGCGTCTGACGTCGGTGGTGAAGCAGACGCTCACCGCCTGTTGAACAGTTCACTTCCATGAGGAGCTCCCACTGATCAATGAGGAGTTTATGATCAATCGCGCCTCATCGCATTGAGAACCAGGCCAGAGCACGTCCAGAGAATCCACAGTGCTAACATTCTTACGCCAACTGGGCCCGAGCCCATCGGCGGTGGCTTCATCCTTGGACTTTCTCCTGTGGCGAGGGACTGCTACTGCGAGAATGGCAAGTGCAGTCCTCCAGAGACCAATCTTCATTGCAACACATCAACATCAACAAGCACCGCTCACATTCATCACAATGGAGTCAGATCGGAATCGATTGTCCGGACATGACACGGCGAAGATCCGACTCGACCACTGGGCCACCTGGCATCGCCGACTTGATGATGAGATCTCGCGGAGCGTGCACCCCATCATATTGGTACACGACGACAACCATTATTCGTCACTGCAATTGCCCAGGCGTCGGCTGCGGACTTACTCACCGGACACACCGCTGGACCTGGAGGATCTAGCCAACAACAACGACATCCCAACTCAAGATTTCTTAGCTCTGCTCGATGGCCCACGCCTCGAGGATGCCGCCAAGGAGGAATTATGGCACGTTTGGAACACCGACAGGGGCCGTATTCGCGAACTATGCCCTTTTGCCTCCAGCAACATCACCGACCTGACACGGACGCTGAAGGAGACGTGGACGCAGCTGACCCACAGCTCAAACCGCTGCCATATCCAAACACTACAACACCTCCATGGCGTTAGCATCACTGCTGCAGGCTCGACTCAACGACGGCGACTCCTCCACGGACGCAGATGAAGCTGCCTCGGATTCAGGTTCCATCGACGGATCAAGAGGAGAAGACGCCAGACCCGGCTCCACCAACAAGAAAGAGGAAACCCTCACCGCGAAAACAACCCTCCAAGCGACATCTTGATCGTCATCACACCTCAACCGAACGACACACCAGAACGCCATGTTTGGACAGCAGGCTCGACCGTTTCTACACCCCTCCATCTTTGGACTCCGCAGCAGTACGGGATGTGCAGACCGGACGAGCAAGAAATGGAACTGACCATCGCCCAGTGGTCCTGCAAATGGGACCGAGCCGCACCCCAAAACGCATCAGCCGCTGCATTCCCATCGCTGCAAGGTCGGCCAAAGTGCAAGCCCTTCAGAGAGAGATCGTGGGATCATGCTGTGGGAGCAGAGCAGTGCGCGCCCTATTACGGCGACTCCCAAAATCCAAATCAGTCGCACGCCGAATGCTGTCGCAGGCCAATGAACTGGACAAAAGGCTGTGACTGCTTGGGCAGCACACCAGGAGATAGGAGATAGGCCGTCGGGTTTATATATCTGACATACCAGTTAACTTTCTAACCTTGTCAATATATACTCGCTTTCCAACAAAACCGTCGGTGCACATGCGACTGTCTCCTCGGACTCTCCTACGGCTCCTACGCGCGCCGCCGATAACGCGGCATCTGCACGAGTGATTGACGAACTAGTTCCGCCATATGGAAGACTTACAGCCCTTACAACAGCTTATGGTGCTTGCCTGCACAGCAGACCGTTGGTACAGGAAAGCAATGCATGATCAATGGATGTGCGAAACCAGCGTCCACAAAGTTGTAGAACCGGTGTGTTCCGCATGTCCACACGCGCCAGATATTGCATCAAAATGCTGTTGTGAACGGCAAGGAGCAAAACCATTCGACCATGGTGTTTGGTGAAAAAGAATTGTCCTATGGGTCTTGTGCTGGACCCCAAATCGCTTCTTCCGCGCACGAAATCGCCGCATAGCCAAGAGCACCCATGTGGAACTACGCTTCAAAGAGCCAGCAGGATTGGTCAACGGATGAACAAGGAGAAGAACCACTCTCGACTTGTGAAGCAACAACAACGGACACATGTACACGTCAAGAAGATCCAAGTCACAGCCTGTTCAAAACCTGGAATTGTCCAGCTAATGGTCCACGCGTGTGATCACCGACCTTGGGTGCTTCCACTCAAGAAATCCCTTCAACTTGCTCATGCAGACCAACTTCATCAGTCTCGCAGGTACGCTGCAGTGTGAGATTCTTTGAGTACTGCGAGCTTCTACGAGATCTTAAGGCATATACACAGCCTGAGTCGTGCAAAAAGTCAGAATGGATGACCAACAGGGCCAAAAAGGCACAACATTGGTATTGAGCCGCCCATAAGTGGAGTTCTCCGAGTTCTCGGCGAATCCTCAAGCGACCACAATGGTCATCGGAACTCAGTTCAGAACCAGCTCTCGTCTGGACAAACTGGCCCAACAGTTTTCGCCGACGGTGGTTCCAACCAGCATCAATAAGATCCTGTCTGCAATACCTGAATTGTGAAAGAGGTGGTCGCATTGCTCATGAACTCGCGGCACACTGTACAGTGGATCACTTGGTGTGGTCGTGATGGCCATTCCCATTGCGCCTCAGAGTTTCCATGCCATCTCAGACTGCCGAGTGCTATTCCACGCCATGGTTTGCTCCTGTGTGATCCTGAATCTTAACTGGTAGCAACCACCTCTCTGGTTTGCAACGTCAGCACCGTCGTATTCTCCACCATCGACTTCACGGAATCGATGGATGAATTCGTCAGGTTTATCACGTGAGCATGGCATTGCGAGCTTTCTGTTGTCCGAACGCACGAACCGATCTCTCGAGGCACCGTGCAAGACACGTTTGTGGTACCAGTAATAGCTCGTCAGGTTCAACACCATCTCAAAGCCACAAGAGTTGCATCGCAAGCGATCGGATTCTCACTCGACGCTCCCAGGCAGAAGGTTTATGGGACCCGCATCTCCACGTCCTTCAAGTCAAGCAGAGCTGTCATCAATGCGCGAGAACGAAGCGAGAACAGCGCACGTTTGAACGCGGTCAACGGTACAAGCTTGGTTTTCGGTTGTTTAAGTCCTCATGGCTCTTCTTGCCGCGATTAACGCCCTGATCTGTCTGATCCGTCAGACAAAAGAGCTTTGTGGGTGTAAGGATCTCGTGAACGCATTGGCTCTGGGGGGCGAGGGGGATCGCGCTAGTCCCCACTCGAGCGATTTGCTCGTCTTGCAAGAAAATGAACTTGAATCGCAGAAAGAATCAGAATTTGAGCCCCTAACGCTCAACGCTGGTAGCAAGGCACAAAGATGGCGTTGAGTCGAGTGCATATGAAGAACAGAGCAGTGGAGAGTGCTGGGCGAATCCCTCCTTCCCCCGACGGACAACGGCAAAGGCAAGCGTTCTACCAACCGTTTCTGAAACGGCCACCACGCAGTGCAGGAAGAAACCACTCCCAAGTGCGGGACTACAATCCAACACGACAAAGTCCCGATGCCGTCACGAGAATCCGACGCTGTGGCTTTTGTGTATTTGTCCGCGCGGTGGTTTGCTTTGTGCTGGTGCACTGTGAACCTCGTTCGAATGCTGCACATTGGGTTTCTGGTCGCCATGACGTTTTTGTATCTGTGGCTTCTCCGCAGCGAAGATCGCCTGCAAAACACGTTGGACAATTTGATGATGGTGGTCAGCTACTCCACACTTGGCATCTTGATCTGGTTATTCACGTTGGTGGCAGCTCTGCAGCTTTTCATGGCGTCGCGTAGTGTCTGGAACGCGGTGAAACCCGTCAAGACGGCCTCGATTGCTGCTTCTGTCGACAAATCGTCGTCGATCCAAGAACCAAGGAGTGGTTTGTCGTTCACCAAAGTGGCTGCCGTGATGAATACTCTTGACAGAATTTGGACGCCATTGTTCGCGAGATGGATTGAGCCATTCTTTTTCATCCGCGGAGAGCACTTTGATCGCTTTTCTTTGGTTCGTGAATACATCGAAGTGGCGGTGCAGGTGTACCAGGGCTATCAAATGAGCATTTTTGCGGCGTCTCGCCGACTCAACAATCTCTTTATCTTGATGATCTTTGTCAACTGTCTGTCGACACCGGTGATCCATTGGCTGGTGCCGGACACCAAAGTGCCGCTTCGACGGCTCTTGAATCTGTGTTTCAGTGCGTTGCTCAACTTCATCAACTCCGTCGTGATTCCGTTTGTGCTGTTCATGCCATATGTCGGGGTCTTTGACACCTCTCTCGGCCGATTTACCTACAAATACTTCATGGACGATGTCTGGTACGCGCAAGCTGTGCGCGAGAATGGACTCTTGTTTGTGACGTCCTATCTCGACTTTGTCACGACGTGGATTCCTCAATGGAATCTGTTCAGCTGTTTGTGGACCTTTGAGAGCCTGGTGCGTCGTGGCGAAGGCAAAGACAGCAATGCCGTGGTGCCCTTTGAATCCTTTAAGAAGCCTGCCACTGGTGGTTCCTCACCCCAACAGCAACGAGACCCAGCAAACGATGCTGACAGTGAAAACAAGGTGCTCTCCTTGCTCAAGAACGCGCGTCACCATGTTTTGTGGATCACAGGAGTGGTCGTGATGGCCATTCACATTGCCGCCCAGAGTCCTCGTGCGATCTCGGGTTGTCGACTGCTCTCCACGCCATGGTTTGAGACGAAATTCTCCTGTGTGATCCTGAATCTTAACTGCCAGCGACGAGAAATTGATGGAAGTCTCGAGCAGCTTCATGACGTGCTGGTGGTTTTGGCGACCTCCAGTCTATTTCAACTGAGCATTTCTCACTGCCCAAAGCTCCAGATGCCAGGGATTCTGCAAACTTTTGATCAACTCGGCGCACTTGACCTATACAACTGCACGTTGTACCAGTGGTCCAGTGAGGCAGCGTTGACGCAACAGTTCCATCCCGTGCTGGACTTTGTATGGATCCTGCGTACCAATCTGTCCGGCATTCCTGAAGGGATGATGACCATCGACTTTCCCTCTTCTGTCAATGTTGTGGCCTTCCATGAGGTCAATTTGACGTCGCTTCCAGACCGATTGGACCAGAGTTGGTCCTCTCTTCGCACGTTTCAATGCGAGCTCTGTCCGATGACTGCGTATCCAACCGTACTGACCCGCATGGGCACGCCACTGATCTCGTTGGCTGGTACTCGGATCCCAACGATTGATGCAACGGATCTCTTTCTGAATGGAAGCCTGCGCGCTCTGTGGATGGCCAATTCGTCCCTGCAGTCTCTGCCCCATGAATACACCGGGCCATTGACCAAATTGACGTATTTGACGCTGCAGTTCTCGCAATTGGCGCAAGTGCCACCGTATCTGATGGATTGGGAAAAACATTGTTTCGACGCACACGCATGGTACGTCATGAGTCTCTTTGGCACGCCCTATTGCACCACCGCGCTGTTGTCCCTACCACGCGATGCGCAACAAGACACCGACGAACAAGCATTTCAACGACGTGTGTGTGTCTACAAGCCTCAGTTTGTCTTTGCAATGGACCCCGGCTTCATCGGGGCTCAACGCATGGGATGAAGCATGAAGTAGAGCATCGCTTAGGTAGTTTTGCGGGTTGACACAAAGGTCGCGTGAGTCCACTTGTGGCAGTCGTTTTCCACGTTTGCGATCTTGAATGGAAAGGATCAAAGCGAAAGTCAGGCCCTGAACAGACAACTCACAGCAACCTCGTTGCTTAGCGCCGAGTTGTGGCGAGAGCATGATCCGCTACAGCGACCTGCCGTTTGGGTTCTGTCGTCTGCCCATGAGACCCAGCATATCGTGGAAGTCGGTGAACAACAGACATGACATGTGACAGACAGACACTTTTGGCTGCGCTTGCAAGGTGGGTGCATTCATTGGAAAGCCCCCCAGGCCCCCCCCCCCCCAGTGGCACTCCAGTGGCACTTGGGGCGCCAGGCCATGCAAGAAGACATGCGCGCGCGCACCCGTTTGTTCTCTTCTGCATTCCTAATCTATTTCGCAGCGCAGCGACACTCCGATTTCCACTTAATTAAGGCCTCTTGACAGCACTTCAAACAGGATGAACGCGGCTCCGCACACTTCTTAAATTTGATAGGTAGCGAAAAGCTCCCGCTTGATGTACCAAATAGGTACGGTTCTCTCTTCCCAAATCGGCGTTTTGCCCCATTCCTGTTTGGGGGGCACTTCACCCGGCCAGCAAAGCCAAAGGGGTTTATCTTTATGCTAGAGCAATAGGCGCCTTGGAGGGTTCCAGTTGGAGCAAACGTTGGCAAAACCCAAGGGTCGTTTCGTTCTTTTTCCTTGTTCTTCTTCTTCGTCTTGCCCAATGCCGTCACTTTTGTTGAGCCATGGAGTTCTTGCCGGCAGACTTCGCCAGCCAGCACGTCGCCGGGTCCAGGAACGCCACGAGATCCCGCTTCGCCGATGGACTGAGACTGAAGCTCCACGACCCGCTCGGCACCTTCTCATGGGGTCGCCGTCGTTTGCTGGCTTTTCTTCACATCCACCCGTGTCTGGCGTCGCGCCTTCTGCTTCTGCTTTTTCTTCTTCTTCTTCTTCTTCTTCTTTGCTGTTTCATCATGTGCCGTGGATCGCACCTGGTGACCCGTCAATTCTCCCGCTTGAACCCCAACCAAGTCGTCGATGGCCCACGAGTCATGGGCGTAGCCGCGTAGACCGCAACACCAACGTCGAAATGGCCACGTTCGCGCTTGCCGAGGAACCACGAGCTCCAAGCCACACCGTGAGGTTTCTGCTCAACCATGCGCTGGAAGACTCTCCTGTGCCAACGAACGCACAAGCTCC
The DNA here is from genome assembly GCA_027475765.1 of Paralagenidium karlingii. Classification (NCBI taxonomy): domain Eukaryota; phylum Oomycota; class Peronosporomycetes; genus Paralagenidium; species Paralagenidium karlingii. Next base: position 18,873 of record JAMFLO010000423.1, read on the forward strand.
AACGTGCCAACACCAGCACGTGGCGCAAGCCAATGCCATGGTGTTTCCAGCAGAGACGTACACGGTGCAAATGCCATCACCGGCCATGAACGCCAACAACAGTCCCCAAAGTCTTCCAAAAGAGTCGTCCACCTGCCCAACAAATCGTGTACCAAAACCAAAACGACGAAAGCGTCGCCAGTGCCAACACGACGGATGTCCCAATTACGCCATCGACCATGGCTTGTGCGTGTTTCACGGGGTAAGCCATTGCCAAGAGTGCGTCGAAAGTGTTGAGGAAAAGGTCTGACCGCTGGATGGCATAATTGCGTGTGTTGGGCCTTGGGCTTTGGGCTTTTGTCTTCCTGGTCAAAGGGCGGCAAGCGGTGTTCGATTGAGGGCTGCGGATGTCGCGCGCAGAGTTATGGACTGTGCTGGAAACACGGTGCGTGCGAAGAGAATCCAAAGCGTACCAGAAGCTCGGTGGAGGGAACGTTCTCGGCTTACGCTCACCAATTCTGTTGGCAACTAGGAGGTTACAAGATGTGCATGGTGGATGGCTGCAAAAGGCGCGCCAAATCCCGAAGCCTCTGTTGGAGCCATGGAGGCGGCACGAGATGCAAGCATGCTGGTGGTTGTCGCACGACGGCCGTGTCTCGTGGGCTCTGTTGGGCCCATGGCGGAGGTGGGTTGTCACCCAAATGATGCAGCAGAAGGCAACAGCTTACCTCAATGTGACTCACGGTATTTGGTCACTGGCATTCAGGCAAGCGATGCCTCATCCATGGCTGCGAGCGTCCGGCGTCACAAAAGTATCAAGACTTGTGTGCGCTCCATTTCCACGCGCACACGACGTAAAGAAGGGCTCTGGGTGCCTTTGCATGCTGCGTGTCATGTTGTTCAACGCCCGTGAACTGTTTCTCCAGGCGAGACCAGGAAAGAGACTGCTGCTGTGGAATACACCTTTCTTGAGCCGACCCACTTGCTGGATTGCAGTGTGTGCCATGGGGAGGAGGCTGGATGAAAAAGAATTGTCCATTGAGTCGTGTTCCCATCACACCGATAGCGTTATCCTCCGTGTCCTGGTGTGCCTTCCTATCATAACGACCAGATGCGAAAAGAGGAGGCGCAGCAAAGCAGCAGACCACCCGCAACCACTAGCCAGGTCCCCATCTTGAACGAGATGCCACACAATGCGCTTGAACTTGCCAGCCATACGATCGATCACACCCTCAAGCCGACACTAATCCACATACCAACCTCGGCCGCATTGCTGTATTTGCGGGTTGAAGTGCCCACTTGTAGCTTCTGGAGAGGGTGGACATGTCTGGTAGATTGGCAAATTCCATACACTAGAGATGACCACTGGGCCAAATCATCTCTCCGAGCCATGCTTTTTGGACCAATCAAACAACGGCTCGGCTGATCTACCTGGCCAGCCATTTCGGCCATGAGAGGCCGCCATTGTGGCGCAACTATCCTCTTGCTGGGTGCGCAAAGTGTACGACCGAGCCTGATGGATCATTACGTCACCACTGCATCAAACTGGGATTCGTATTCACTTCAACGAAAAGAACTCTTTAAGAAAACAACAGAGAAGAATAGAGTACAACGAGAGCAGTCGACGGCCAACAGCAACTGCACAGGTCCCAACCGGTTACCCACACTTCAAGACAAGGCGCCCACCGCCACGACACGCTGCGACGGCGAAGCTTCAACAAGGTTAGTCAGGCGCTTCAAACGAGCAGTGCTGCGAGGTGGGTGGATGGATATGGATGATGGATGACGGGGTGGTGGAGTGCCGGTGGGCCTGTGGACTGTGGCGCGAAAATCGATCTCTTGGACTTCTCTCTCTCTCTCTCCTTTTCCATTTCGTCCTTTTCTTCTTCTTCTTCTTCTTCTTCTTCTTCTTGTTCGTTCTTTCCCATGGGGGTCGCAGCAACGTATTCAGAGCAAATGGCATAGCAATATCCAAGGCCAACAAGTGACCACATGCAGCAGCAAAGCAGAAAGATCGGAGCTCCATCAGCCTAGTTCTGGTACGCTGGAAGCACTTGGGGCGCGCCGAAAGCGCAAGTGCCGGGCTGGTAACTTTCCACTTGGGTGGCCATTTGGGCCGCAGCACAGCAGTGGCAGGCACACGCGACAGCATAGTCTTCCATGTCATCACCAGCAATGGCGTAGCGTTGGCGCACGCGGCTTCGCAGCAGCGCAACCGAGACCACCAGGGCAATGTACAGAATCATCCACGCAAACAATTGCAGCCCGGCCATAAAGCCGAGGTTGCTGCTGTCATGGTCATGGTCATGGTCATGGTCATGACGGTCCTTGGACGAGGCCATCGAGGAACACCAGACGCCACAGAAAGCCATCAACGTGAGCAACGTGAGCGCACCGAAGTACAGCAATCCATTAACGTAGCGCACCAATCCGAGCCGCGTCGAGACTTGCGCCAAAGTGATCCATGGACAGCAAAATGCCATGGCGGCATTGGGGACAATCGAGTCCCCGAGACATTGAAACAATCCACTCTTCCAGTCGTTGGTGAGCACTTGGGCTTGGGAAGTTGAAGAAGAAGAAGAAGCAAAGGCAAAAGGAGCTGGAGCAGAAAGAGAATTCGAAGCCATTTTGGCGGCAGCGCTGGACGAGTCGTCCACCACGCGCACGTAGACGGCGGGGTTGGACGGCGCTGCGAGGGGTTGAAGAGAGGTCATGGAGCTCAATTACACCGCTTTTGGGGCCGTAAATGAGGAGGCTGAAGTCGAGAGGTTGAAAGGGGAGTGGAGGGGGCCGGCAAAGGGCAGGAAAGAGTCACAAGATTAAATCGCGCGCAAAAGGTCGATCAATCCAATCAATACAGCAGCTTGGGCTTGGGAGCTTTCCGGTGCTTGAGGAAAGAAGCGGTCGAAAGAAAAAAAAAAAAGTCGGGCTAAATGGCTGAACGGCTGAACGGCTGAACGGCTGAACGGCTGAACGGCTGAACGGCGGCAAAAAAGCAAATGTGGCTGAACACAAGCCGAAGGTTTCTGTTGGCTGGCCAGGTACTACAGCAAGGGGCTGAAAATGGTGGACTGGGTTACCGCAACTCTAGGTAGAAGAAAAAGGAGGGATGGCGGCTGAATTCGAGGAAACGAGGCTGAAAAGAAAGAAAACCAGCGGCACACACAGCACGAACGTGCGAGATGACGCGAGTGGTCGAGTGTTCTCCCAGAGCTGAACAAAAGCGCTTGAACGAGAAGCCGAACTGGCGATTTGGGGGCACACAAAACCTGGAAAACAGAGCGACAGCTTTTGGCTGAATAGAAAAGCAACACTCCAACAGACAAAATGGTGTGCGCGACACTAACGAGAGAACTGCAAGAACAAGAGAGAGGGATGAGAAACTGCGTATACTGACGCCAAAAGAAAACTCCGCACTTAGCGGAGGAGGGAACGGTACGCACTCAAAAAGGCTTGATTTGACTTCTGGACTTATGCAATGCTATTGTTCTTGCAAAAGAAGGTGGGTTGTCTTTTTACGGTGACATCAATACGACAAAAGACGTAGCATCTCTGCACCAACCACCAGCTGCAATGCACCATATTTTGGTTTGTACGGAATTCTTTGATTCCACTGGATACTGACCGTGTTTTGCTATCCCCCTTTCTTTTTCCAACAGTTATTCGATAAGATCCACCAGAGGCGGACGCAAAAAGGCCGAGGTGACTGGTGGCTTTCGAACTTGCCTTTTGTATGCACATCTGGCTTTCGTCGGGAGAGCAGTACCGTATGCGAGAGCAGTAACCAAGTGGTACCGTATCCAATCGGTCTTTTCCGCTGTTATCACGAATCAATTTTCAATCACTAATTATATATCACAGGCGCATCAAGTATAACGAGTTTCATCCATCCCAAAACGAAAAAACCTCATGGTAACTGCAACGTTGAAAACCAAAGAAAAACCTCATCGCCATCCTCCTCCTTTTTGAGACCATCACTCTTGGTGAGCCCTTTCTCCTCCCCTGCTTTAGCCCACATCGGGTCCTCTTTTGGTGTTCGGCGTGCTCGGACTTCGCCATCCACATCCACATTTCACACATCCGACTGGGGTTCTATACAAAAAGCAAGTGAACCAGAGCAAACCCTCAAACCAACTTGCACTCGCGCAGAGCACCCCGCCCCCATTGAATGTGAGTGCTGCTGCTGTGCTGTTCCTTGAACGACCAAAGCGCGCAACCTCGGCAGATTTCCGTCTTGTACTGACCTTTTGATTGCCCTTCTGTCTCTTTGCCTACTTAGTAAGAGTTCACCCTAGTCAACCCCTTTAGAAAAGAGAGAACAATGCTTGCTTCGACCATCAAGAACGTGGTGCGTGCCTCCAAACAACAAGTGCGTCACTTTGCGCGTCCTTCGCGTGCGGCTACGGCCAAGGCTTCGGCTTCGACCGCTTCTTCGGGAAACAATGAGGAAGGCCAAATCGAGGGTTTTGCCAAAATGACCCACCCCAAGCTGCAATTGTTTGGTCTGCATGCCAAATACGCCAATGCCTTGTACTCGGTGGCTGCCAAATCCAACACCTTGGAAGCCGTGGAAAAGGAATTGATTGCCATGGAACAAGAGATCGCCAAGCACCCCAACTTCGCGTTTTTCCTGAAGGACCCCACCATCTCGCGTCACACCAAGCGCGAAAGCATTGACCAAATCATGGAGCAGGGCAAGTTTTCCAAGCCCGTAGCTGGTTTGTTCAGCGTGTTGGCTGAAAACGGTCGTCTTCCCGACACTTTGGAAGTCATCAAGGCCTACAAGCAATTGATGAGCGCGTACCGTGGTGAAGTGCAAGCTAAGGTGACTTCGGCGGATCCTTTGACCAAGGCCCAATTGGACCAAGTCAAGAAGGCGCTCGCCGCACGAGTTGAAAAGGGTGAAACCCTGTTGTTGGAGACTGTGGTGGACCCCGAGATTTTGGGTGGCCTCAAAGTGCAGATCGGAAACTACTTCATTGACTTGTCGTTGGCTACTAAGATTGACAAGATCAACAACTTATTAGCTGAAGTTCCCATCCAACGCGGCGGCGAACAACAGCCCTCGGCATAGAGCCTTCAAGACGTGCAGAGTTACCACAAAAGCTACGCATTGAAGGAAGACAGACACACACCATCGAGCCACCCCATGCTTCTCTTTTTGATTGTCTTGTGGGTTTGGATCAAAGGGGAGAATGGATGGGGAATGGCAGGTGATGGTTGGGCTGGCTGTTGATTTGTTTTGTTGAGCAATTGGGACGTTTTTGGGGAATCACAACGCGAACGACGTCTGTGCAAGTGCGTCTCTCACGCATACGAGCGCAAAGAAAGATGGGGAGGTAGTCGGGAAGCACGCGATTGGTGTTGTGGGACGGCGCACTTGAGTGGAATGAGTGAGCGGACGTGAGGAACAGGATGGTTTAAACAACACAAACGAAGAAAAAGAATAAGACAAAGTGAATTTGAACAGTTTGCTTTATCTTTAATCGCGCTGCTTGTTGTGTGCCCTTTGGTCTGGTCGGCAGCGTAGAGCTTGTCAGACAGTCAACAATGGGATCAGAGCTTCTCCAACAAGCTGTCTACTCGACATGTAGAGCACAACAACAGCACGTTTATTCTTCTTTTCTCTCTAAACACGCGGTCATCTAACAAGAACACCATCAACTGCAAAAGCAAACACACTGAAAAAAAAAACAAATCACTGCCAAAAACTGATGAAACCCTCCCTGATCGAGGTTTTCGCCATGGGTGTCGTTTGGATCGTCCAAACAACTCTGTCATCCGACATAAGCTCGTCATGACTTTTCGTAGACGGCTCACAGCTGGTTGGGATTCTTGAAATGTATCAATGGCAAGGAGAAGTTCAATGGCCAATTCAAGCGAAAAGGAAAAGGCCTGTTGTTCTGATCCATGGACAGCCAGACGCGAGCACGGGAAGGTGTTAACAGCATTTGCGTTTGTTGGTTGGCGGCGTATTGAAATCCGAGAGAAACAAGACATCGTCACCCGCGGCGGTTCTTCTGGAATTGGTCACACTACCATCGGCCGAAGAGTTTTCTCGTTGGCGCCGATCGTGTTGTTTCAATAACGCTGTAGCCACTTGTTCAAACAGATTCTGCACGCCTTCTCCGGTTTTGGCACTTGTCTTGAAACAAAGCGCGCCGCCACCAATTTCTTTGGCAAATTGTTGGGCTTTTGAAAAGTCAAAGTCATTTGGACAATCACTCTTGTTGCCCACAACAGCTAACACTATGGTATCAAACAAAACCAGGTGCCCATCAGTCCATCACCAGATCTCAACGACTGTAGGACACCAAGCACACACCTATATCATCTGCAACGTGATGCCGCAAATCTGTTATCATTGAATTCCAATTTTCAATGCATGCGGAGAGTCAAAAAGTGTCAGCTCTTCTTCATCAACCACCACACGTCCAGCCGAAACCAAGCTAGCAAACCCCACGAACCTTGCAGCCACTCCTTGACTTTTTCAAAACTTGCTTCGTTCTGCAAATCAAACACCAGAATCGCGGCTTTGGCATTTCGATAATACATGGGTGCCATGGATCGAAACCGTTCTTGGCCCGCGGTGTCCCAGATTTGCAACGTCATCTTGCGTTTTTGCGCACCTTCGCCGACTACGACGCGTTTCTGGAGAAAACTGGCACCAATGGTGGCCGAAGTGGGCGTCGAGAAGCTTCCGTGGCAGTATCGCATGGTGATCGAGGTCTTGCCGACGTCCGTGGCACCCACAATCACCAGTTTTCGATCCAACCCGATCTCTTCCATTGGGTCGAATGCAGCTCTTTGTTGGCGGTTGATTTATTTTGCGCAAAGCACACAATAACAAAAAAGGCAAAACAGGACAAGACGACAAGCACCCGACAACCTTTTGTGCCAGAGAGAGAGAGAGAGAGAGAGAAAGAGAGAGACAGAGAGACGTCTTTCCCCACTGCGCTTGGACCACCCCGACCGCCTGCTTTGCAGTAGCTTTGGCTTTGGCTTTGGCTTTGGCTTTGGTGGCGGCACCAAAATACCCCAATCCTTTCTTTTTTTTGTTCTTTTGCAAAGGCTTTCCTTTTTTTTTTGCAAGGAGAAACTGGACCTACAGTATGATTCACCGGTAATCACACGGTATCGTAGCCCTCCATTTTTAACCAATCACAGTACATGACGGTTGGCACGCACAAGGTGGACAGGATTTGCAAGTGGTCGTGTATGACCAGAAGCTAACGACACACATCCACACGACTGAATCGAATCGAGAGGTGTGTCCACTTGGCCCACGCACTGTGTTTCGAGTACTTGTGTGCTTGTGGACCCGCGACGACGCAGCAAGTAGCTGGAGGAGAAGTACCAATACAAGCAGTTCCGGGTGCCACTTCATATGACCATGCAGATCATGCTGAAGCGACTCCACTACCCATCGTGCCGATAGTTGGACAGAGCCACAATTGGAATCTACACATCAAGTTACTTCAGGTCTAGAACTCTACCCAGACGAAAGCTTTGGGTGTAATCTGAACTCATGTCCAGATGGAAGGTGCTGGCATGATCAACACCTTTGCATGCTAAGTGCGATGAGGTTTTCCAACCTTGCAGTAGTTAAAAGGTTTCTTGAAGTTGCTGGGTCTTTCGCAATTAAGAGGGGTCCTGCAACTCATAGTTATCGCAACAATCACTTGCTCGTCATCTTCAACACCACCAAGCACAACCGCATCGGTACCATAGTCACGAAATCGAATGCACCAATGCGATCCTGCCAGGCGTGCAGGTCGCCTGACACCACTCTCTGCGAGAATGGAAGCACAGCGTGGCTGCAGAAGCCGTGTTGTCTTCTCTGTGACCTGTTAAGGACGATCAACGGTGCTCGAGTCGTGGACAAACCAACAGATTGTTTTCGTCGAGGAGCAGTGAAATCGCGGAAAGCTTTTGATGCATAGATGCCCAATCAAAAATGCAAATTGCCGTTGTTCGAACACGACTTGGTCTGCAAAAAAAGAGCAATCGCTTCATTGATCGACAAGTTCTTAGGGGAAGGAAACGATTCACTCAGCCCAGGATCTGACACAGGATCTGAACACGGTGTGTGGACGAATGATGTTGTTCCATCAGCTCTTCGCTCTGTTGCGAAAGGTGAGATGACCATCGACAAGCTGCAAGGCGTTGTTAACCCTTTCGTGTTACGAATCGGCAGATGGTGGCATTTTGCTGCCAATTGTCATCTTGATCCTGCGATCAATCAACAGACAAATTGACTGACTTCACAATGAAGTCAGTCAATTTGTCTGTTGATTTCTTGCAGTTAGAAACCTTCTACAGCGTTCTGATAGAAAGATTTTGGCGGGGATGGTAAGGAATCTATGATC
>JAMFLO010000424.1:0-27189 GCA_027475765.1 Paralagenidium karlingii
GAATTGCATTGTTTTCATTTCATCCTGGAGTCCGGGTCTTGTAGGATCTTCTTGTCCTCTCGACTAGCGACTCTCACTTCAAGAAGATCTGGACGCCTGGCTCTCCGGTCCAGTCTGTCGGTGACGTGTCAATACCACATAATCAGTCAACTCTCCCATCACTTGGACTCCGTGGCAGTCATTCAACAGTGTGAGAGGTCAAGGATCGGCTTCTTGTGGCCAATGTCTATGCTGGTCAAATCCACATTGCTGATGGTGCCAGCGTCACCATTGGTACAGGGTACCATCGCAGAACGTGTCGAATCCCGAGAATGAGAAGCGAGAGCAAGGAGAAAGGCCGCCGCCATTTCATCCGCAAGTTGGATCAGTTGAGTTTGGGTCGGCGAGTGGCTGGCTGGTGATTCTTTCTTTGATTGACCAGTCTTGGGAGATCTGCAACAGCCCCATTTCGTGAATCTTCCAAGCAAGTCGAAACGGTGCAATGTGCTCAGCGGTTTCATCGTCTCATTGCTTTGACCTTTCTTTCAGCAGAAACCAAAAGCAAACGACAGCGTGTTGAGTTGGTGTGGTGAGGAGATGGCCATTTCCACTTGTTCTCGTGATGAGACATCCCAGTCATGGCTACGACGTGCAGCTGGGTGCTTCTGTCGACGAATGTGTTCCAGCCAAACGCTGCCCATGATGAAGCATTTCCTGGGTTTTCCCTATGTCGCGCTGACGCTGTTTCTCAGTGTTCGCTTTCTCATGGCCTCGCAAGACACGCTCAGTAACGATCTCTTTTGGCCCGATCTCAACACCACCCATGGAGCAGCGTATGTGGCCAAAGTCTTCAATATGCTTCTGCCTGGTCGTGGACAACAACGCGTCGACCTCACCAGTCCCGCGTTCGCGATGGTCGAGTTTGAACCAATGCCACGCACCTCGTTCTCTGCCGCGTATGCCCGTACAATTCTGTTGCATCGCATCAACACCCCAACGCACGTCATTCCTTCTCTTCGACGCAATCAGAGCATGTCGAACCTCTGGTTCCAACCCACCCAGTTCTGTTGGGTCGACTTTCATCGAGAGTTCTCGCTCGCACACACCGCCATACGTGCAGAGCGGTGTCTCGCGAACGAGACGACCAACGGTGCGGTGTACTTGGAAAGTTATCTACGCAATGTCGACTCGAAGGGGTTTCTGGCTGGTTGGTCAAGTGCTTTTGCCAATGGCATTGTAAAGCCACTGCAGGAATCCACCAACGGAAATGCCTTTCTGAACACGATTGGTGGCATCTGGAACGGGTCGATTCACTTCACCGTGGATCAAGAAGTGGCGTATTGGCGATCCAACGGCATCGCGCATTTCACGATGCAATGGGACAACCGGTTCCTTCCAGGACTGACCGAGCAGATTACCTTTATCAGTGCGCTGGGTCGCCACGTCAGCTTCACCATAAAGAAACAGGCAGCAAGCGACGGTCCTCGCACGTCGCAGAAGATGAATTGGTTGCCAGGATCGGATCTCAGGGCGGTGGATGACAACACGACGAGGATCTCGGGCATGAGTCTCATTCGTGGCACATCCAACTTTTACGAAAGCTCGGGGATCTCAATGGAGCAAGTGATGATCGAGAATGGAACGATCCATTGGCCTTTGACACCAAAAGATCAGCTTGTTCGCCAAGCGCTCGGTCCTTTTGGCTCAGTCGACATGAAGCAACTGTGGCCGGTGGACTCTTTGACGGACTTTATCCTGAACACCAGTCGTCTCATCAACGAGAAACTACTGAAGGATTTGGATGCGCAACACGCCTACGCGACAATCCCAGCGCATCAACAATTCCGCATTTGTCCGCGAGCCTGGCGGGACCCATCGTGGAGTTTCCTGGGTGGAAATCCGCTCTGTAGCGATGGAACTGCAGTGGATTACCTTCAAACCATGGTGGATTTTGCCGACACTTGTACCATCAGCTTCCAAGAGTATGTGACTTTGGATCGATTCACTTTATTGTTGTCATTACTTGCAGTTGGGAATCCATCGGCGGACAGATACCAGTCAATCTGCGAAAGCGAAGTGGACCCGGTGGCATGCGTGGAGATGCTCAACACGACTGGGCAGTTTATCAATGGATCCTCCTCCATCACGGCGCAAGACCAGGCTATCATCCAATCCCTAGCTGCCAAAGCTCGCCAAGAACTTCTCCAAGTGAATCCATATCTCATTCAGTTCGTTGTGAACAACAGCAACGCTAGCCACTACGAGCTGTTGCGTCAACCTGTGATGGAAGCGGATCCAGAGGACCCATGGAATGTCATTGGATGGTGGTACGCCATCGGATGGGCAATGGGTTGGCGGGAAGTGATTCGTTTCGAAGGAGATCATGGCGAACTGGTGCTCGTTTCAACGGAGCTGCACACCAGAGATCTCGACTTTCGAGGGGTGGAGATCCCCACGAGCATGGCATTGACGTTCCTACGCATTGTGCAGTACACGACGCTCGTTTCCATCGTGTGTGCTGTGCTGGCCATATCGTATGCGCTGACAAACAGAGGATACGTTGCAGGATCGCACCTTCTCATATTCAATCGAGTCGTCGGAGCTGTCTGGATCGGACGCCCGCTGCTGATCGCTCGCGGCGTTGTCGCTGTCTGCATGATCAGCACCAGCCTGGTGCATCTCAACGTGCACGGCTTGATGACATCGTTTGATGAGACCCAAAAGACTTGGTTGAACGTGATCATTGCTGCTGGTGAATCGTGTTGGTTCTCTTACATGACCACCGACGTTTTGGTCACCTTCACACAAGGATACACCTCTCGGTATGCGATGGTGGCGGCCATTCTTGCCCAGCTGGTCAGTGCAGCCGTTCAACTGATTGAACCATTTCATCACAGTGCTGAGCTCAACTTGCAATGTGAAATGCCGGTCTTTTACGAAGAAGTGGTGTGCCACGGCGGCACAGTTCAAATCGGCAGTTTGTCCCGGTTCATCACTATTTCAACAATCGCGGTGGCGATCACAGTGTCGACGTTTGCCTTGATGCGTTGCTTGCTTTCGCGTGCTCCAACCAATGCAGGAGGCAGCATGCTATTGGCTGGGATCGCCAAAGAAGTATACAAATGTGCAGGATGGATGCATGAAGGTCGCTGGTATCTCGACAAGTCGTCAGCAGTGTTGTCCGGGCTCGTGACTCTTCCGTTTCGAGGTTGTACTCGTGTGCTGGATGTGAAGACATGGACGCTTTTGTACTTGCAGAACGGCCGGCTTTATGACGAGAAACCCCAGTCAGAGACATGGATCACGGCCGTGGGTGGAAGCAGAGTGGATGTGCCTGGGCGGTTGCAGTACGCAATGGCGCTCACCCTCGGATTTGGTCAAGAGGTCGAGTCGCGCACCAATGGGCAAGACGTGCCTGCGCACAAGGGGACAAAGAACCCAGACAAACAGCTTGACTATCGGTATGCGTGGTCTGGAGTGTTTCCTTGTGGAATTTTGTCCAAATCTGCCAAAGTCGCCTCGTCACCACCAGCGAACGAGAACGAGCACCTTGTGGTCGCGTCCAGTTCTTTGGCTCGAAATGCTCGGATGTCTGAACTGTTGCGTCGTTGCGTTGGATTACTCTATGTGGTCTGGACCCTGTTGCTCAGTATCCGCTTTCTCTCATTGTCTCGATCGACTCTCACGACCGATTTGTTCTGGGATGACTTCAATCGTTCCCGAAGCGGCCAAATGATCGCCAACACTTTCAATTCCATGCTGCTCAATGGACAACAGGGGCAGCTCACACTGTCGAGTCCCGCGTTTGCACTGTTTGGCACCTTGCCGGCAAATCCTCAAATCGAATTCTCCTCAACGTACGTGCGCACGCTGCTTATTCATCGTCTCAATACCCCGCAGCATGCGATTGCTTCGCTTCGCATCCGAGCCAGCACCACGTATTGTCTGTTCCAGCAGACTCAGTTTTGTTGGGTGGACTTTAATCGAACTTTTTCTCTCGCGCACACTGCCAAGCGAGCCGAACGATGTCTTGCGAATGAAACCACGAATGGGGCGGTGTACTTTGAGTCTTTTCTTCGCAATTTCAACGCCACGATCTTTCTGAATGATTTTCAGGCGTGGTTCAACACTGGCATCGCCAAGCCACTCAACGAGTCAGAGGCAGGACGAGCATTTATGGAAAGCATGGATGGCATTTGGCGCAATGGCAATCCGCTGACGGTCGATCAAGAAGTGCAGTACTGGCAGTCCAATGGAATCACCCACTTCACCATGCAATGGGGGAATTTCTTGGCGTCTGGCGTCACGGAACACGTCACTCTGGTGAATGCGTTGGGAGTCAGTCAGAACTTGACCATCAAACAAGTCGCCGCCAGCCACAAGGGTCAGCAAACAACCTTGAAGTTCTTCTGGACGCCTATCAACGATTTGTGGGCCGTTGGTGATGCCACGACGGCGATCTCTGGCATGAGTTTGATTCGTGAGACTGCCCAGTTTTATGAGAACTTCAACTTGTCCATGGAGCAGATAGCGATCGACGATGGAGAAGTCCCGTGGCCAATGACTCCAAACGACCAACTACTTCGACAAGTTCTCGGGCCATTCGCTTCCATTGACATGAAGCAATTGGCGTGCCCCGACTCGCTGTTTCATCTCGTGATGAACGCAACGCGGATCGTCAACCAGCGGCTCTTGAGCAATGCCAACGCTCAAGAAATGTACAGCAACATCTCGGAAGTTCTTCGACTGAGCGTCTCGCCGCTGGCTTGGCGGCCGGTTCGAGAGGACTCCAACGAGTTGGTCTGGACATATCTAGGTGGTAGTCCTCTGTGCAGCTATGGAGATGGAGTGTCGTACGTGCAACAATTCTTTGAGTTTTCGCAAGATTGCATGGGCACCTCGGAGGAGGAGGTTCACGTGACTCGGGTCATACTAGTAGCCTCTTTGCTCGCAGTCAACCGTCCTCCTCCAAGTGCGTTCCAGACCATCTGTCACAGTGGGACAACAATGATCGACAACTGCGTTGAGTTTCTTGCGTCAGCCAGCCAGTTTATCCGTTTGTACCTGGTTGAGGACGATCACCGTGTGATTCAGTCGTTGGCATCTCGAGCGCGTGACGATTTGTTGCAGGGAAACCTCGAGCTGATTCAGTTTACCGTCAACAACAGTAATTCGAGCCATTTCGAGCTGCTGCGTCATCCAGTGATGGTTTCTGATCCAAAGGATCCATGGAATGTATTTGGCTGGTGGTATGCGATGGGGTGGGCTGTTGGTCATCGTGAAGTGGTTCGTTTTGACGGTGACGACGGCGCGCTGACCCTCATGTCAACTCAAGTGCCTCGTGTAACACTCGGCCTCGAGACCCCAGAGATATCATCGAGCATGTCTTCGACACTGTTTGGTGTCGTGCAATACACCACGTTGGTTGCAGTTTGCTGTGGGTTAACGGCTCTGTTGTACGCCGCAGCAAGCCAGGGTCAAGTGGCTGGTGTTAACTTGCTGCAATTCAATCGTGTGACTGGCGCAGTCTGGATCGGAAGACCGTTGTTGTTCGCGCGAGGCATCGTGGCGGTCATCTTAGTCAGTTCCAGCCACGTGGTGTTAACAGACTATGGCTTGATGACCAAGTTCGATGAGGTTCCAAGGCCATGGCATGACGTGATGATTGCCGCGGGCGAGACAGTCTGGTTGTCCTATGTCACGACCGATCTCTTGGTCATCGTCGCGAAAGGGTACTCGTATCCTTGTGCAGTCGTTGGGGCTCTGCTTGCTCAGTGGATCGTCGCATTGGTTGAGTTTGCGCTGCCGTTTAGGCCCAAGACCGACATTGATTTGAAATGCGACATCACCCAGTTCAACCTCAACGTGGTGTGCCACAGCGGCACCGTGGAGGTTGGGAATCTGACGCGACTTCTGGTCATCACAGCTGTGCCAATTGGAATCACTTTGCTGATGACGGTGGTGATGCGATTGGTTGTGACTCCAACCTCGAGTGTACCTGGCGCAAGCATCTTGCTCTCCGGGATGGCCCACGAAATGTATAGCAGTGATGGATGGGTGTTCCATGGTCGCTGGCATCTAGACAGAGCTTCTGCGCTATTGACGGGTCTGGTGACTATTCCGTCTGGTGGTGGTGGCGGTGGTCGTGTGTTGGACGTAAAGACGTGGACGCTGTTGTATCTGAACAGGAGTATTCTGGATGACAAGGAGCACCGCACGAGTCCGATCAGTGCTGGGGCAACAAGTGTGGTGCCCAATGGACCACGTAGTGGTGATCTTCCTCCGATCCAGAGACACGCGATGGCGCTCACGCTGCAGTTTCATGCGGACAAGACCACAACCACATGCATCCCAAACCAAACTTGAATCGGGCACTCCCATTCGTGTCAGTGCCCGTCATATCAGGTCACAATTGAGGAACACTCGACGTCGTTTTCAAGACCGTTCTTCGCTGCACTTAGGAGCGCGTTGAGGAACTCATCGGAAAAGCTCTTTGCTTCACCAAGGTGCGAAGTGATTGATCCTCAAACTTGTTGCAGCGCGAAAAGACACTGCGCAAGTTGTGGTGATTTGCATTTCATCACCGTGTGCACGTGCAATCGTTGGTGAAGAATCATTTGAGGAGTGGAGTGCAACTCGGTCAGCTCTGGCGCTTGCTCGTGCGCTCGTGTGTTGTTCGTCTGTCAGAAACCCGCAGCAACCGCCAGACCTTGGATCAGGCACCAAAGGTATGCCATGCACGGTGGTGATCTTTGTTGAGCAAACACCAACGACCCGAACACTTGTGACTCCGAGCGCCTGGCATATCTGTGCAGAACTAGACGACTATGCAGCTATTGGAGAGATCTATGTAGTCTTCCTTCACATCCTTCTTGGGGCGCAATATAAGCGTGGAACCTCCGTCCTCTCCATCCAAGCGTGTTCAAAGCAAGATCAGAGACCTCCCTCCCCACAGCATCGACTTGTCAGAGAATGAATGTTCGAGTGACCGCAGCTTTCGTGGCGGATCCGAAGCTTCTCGCGTTGCTCGCAGGTCCCAGAAGTCTTCTCCAGCGAAAAACAGGTGCTCCTTCGGGCAGGAGTAGCATCAAAGATAGCAACCCCTCGCGTCCATGTGATGGTGAGTGGCGAAGAGACCTTGACGTACATATGAACAAGTAGGGAAATGGTTGTGACTTGGATTTGCTCATCCCAGGCTTCAACGCGACATGGGTAGAACTGGTGGTTCATGGCGTCGAAGGTCACGGGGACTCCAACCAACTGGCAAACCAACCGCCTTGACCAAGCCCGACACCTGATCGTTTTCACGAGTATTTACCCCACAGAGAACACAACTGTTAACTGGGGATTTCCATGCAACGCCATGCACATGCCATGCTCTCTTCGGTTGATTGACGAGCCAGCTTGCAGTCACCAGAACTCTGCGTTACTGAGGTGTTTTGGCATAGGAAGACGTTGGTGTGGGAGGCAGAGCGGAGCATGCGACCTTGGATGGGCCGCATACACCCAGCGGAGGAGCCAGACCCAGTACGTTCGCGTTGCGTGGAGGTTCCAGCCTGGGCGTCAATTTCGTTTTGGATGGAGAGAGAAAGCCAGTCCACGGGACCAACCAAGGTTGGTATGATCCGGACCCCACATCCACCCACGCAGCCAGTGTCAATCTTCAGAGGACCACTGGTGCCATAGAAGCACGTGTGAAGTGAATTGTCGACAGCGCACTGGCACTCATTTGCTACTTGGTCTTGACCACGTGAGCAAGTTTTCCGATTTGAGCGAGTGAAGTCATCCCTGCCCCCCCCCCTCCCCAGCCGAGCCGATCACGAGCTCAGCTAAGACTCCCAAGGGTGCTGACTACAAAGACAAGAAGAGCCTCCCAAACTTGGAAGTTTTTAATCCAACAAGCCATTCATCACTGCTCTCCTTCTGCTCCTGGTGGACCCCCGCTGCTCTTCTTCCCCAGGTGGTCTGCTCAGCCTGAGCCTAAGCGGGTGTCTTCTAGACGGAGTGGAAACCAAGGCCAGTTCGTAACGGTTCGCTCAGAACCACCTCGTGCGCAAATGGCGGAGAATGCCACCTGGCACCGTTTCACTCCGCTATTCTCGTCGTCCAGTGGCGCGATCTTTCGACCACGCCGGGTTGAGGGGGCCATCGTCAGCTTCGGTACTTGGTACCATCGCCAAAAGTGCCTGGAAAGCGACCGTTGGGGCGCGCGCTGTCGCTGCGACACTTGCAACCGCCGCCTCGAACCTGGTGCGCTTTCTTGTCTTGGTGGACTCGGTGGCAACCTTTTTCCTGAGAAAGAGAACCTCTCCGCGCGTTCGACGACGGGGCCACCATTTTGTCGGATTGTTAGTCGTCGCCACTTTGCTTCGCCACTTTGCCTCGTGTGACTGTCCTCCGCAACTTTGCGTGAAAGCCCCATGGCTCAGACCAGTGCCAATGGTCAGTTCAAGCTCATGACCGGAGATCTCATCCGGCTCGTGGAGACCCCCCATGAAAAAGCCGCCGAGCAACTCGCGAAACTCGGTGGCATCGAAGGCATCGCCACCGCATTGAACGTCAACATCCGGCAGGGGCTCGACTCCAACAACAAGGCCGACCTGGCCACCCGCGAAAGCACTTTTGGCTCCAATTACATCCCGCCGCCACGGCCCAAGACGCTCATTGAGCTCATGTGGGAAGCCTTTCAAGATCTCACCATCATGGTGCTCACCGTGTCGGGCATCATTTCCATCGTGTTGGCCGAGACCGTCGGCGAGCACAAGGACACGGGCTGGTTTGAAGGTGCGTGTATCATCTTGACGGTGTTCATTGTGACCTTTGTGGCTGCCTTGAACGATTACCAGAAAGAAAAACAATTCCGTGCACTCAACGCCGTCAAAGAAGACGAGAAAATCAAAGTCATCCGCAACGGAGAACCCTGTGAAGTCAGCAAGTTCAGTCTGGTCGTGGGCGAAATTGTTCGCGTCGATTTGGGCGACATTCTCCCGGCCGATGGCATTGTGTTTGATGAAAAGGAGCTCAAGCTAGACGAGAGCGCCATGACCGGCGAAACCGACTTGTTGACCAAAAACTCCAAGGAAGCACCGTTCTTGTTGTCGGGCACGCGCGTGATGGAGGGACTGGGCAAGATGCTGGTGGTGGCGGTCGGCGAAAACTCCCAAGCCGGTATCATTCGAAAACTCATCATGGGCAAAGCCGCTGGCAAAAAAGACGACAAAAAAGACGAACCCAAGGCTGCGGCACCGAATGGCCCCGGTGCCGGTGCTGGCACTGGCGCTGGCGGCGGAGCGGGCGGCAATTATGCGGAAATGTCGACCCCAAAGGCCGGTACGGCGAATGGCCAGGTGGAGCAGAAAGAAGAATACGAGGCGGAGGCGAGCCAATCCCCACTAGAAGCCAAATTGTATTATCTCACCGTACTCATCGGGAAAGTCGGCACCGTGGTAGCCTTGCTGGTGTTTGTGGTCATGAGCATTCGATTCACCGTCGACTGGGCGACTTGCAAGAATGGCGGTGATGGCAGTGGCAGCAGCATTAGCAGTGCCGCCAGTGGCAGCAACCATGAATGCCATTTCGACGGCAAATGGCACAACCGATATATCAGCGAATACCTCAAGTTCTTCATCGTGGCCGTCACCGTGCTCGTGGTGGCCATTCCGGAAGGACTTCCCTTGGCGGTGACCATCTCGCTGGCGTATTCCGTGAAGAAAATGCTCCGCGACAACAATCTGGTTCGCCACCTGGATGCATGCGAGACCATGGGTAGTGCCACGACCATTTGCTCGGACAAGACCGGAACGCTGACGACGAATCGCATGACGGTGATGCAATTGTGGATTGGTGGCAACGAGTTCTCAAGTGCCGCGCAGGCCTCGGAAGAGATGTCAGAAAGCACCAAAGATGTCTTTTGCAATGGTATTTGCGCCAATTCCACGGCCGAAATCTTGCCGCCCAAAGTGCCCGGTGGCCAACCGGAACACACGGGCAACAAGACCGAGTGTGCCTTGCTGCAGTTTGTTCGAGACTGCGGCGTGGAGTATCCAAAAGTCCGCGCAACGACCGAGATTGGGCATATGCTGACTTTCAGTAGCAAGAAGAAACGCATGTCGGTGGTGGTGAAACGCTCTGCCACCACCTGTCGGATCTACACCAAGGGCGCAACGGAAGTCGTGTTGGGTCTGTGCAACAAGATGAAGCGCTTGGATGGATCCGTCGCAAGTCTGGATTCGAGCCAGAAAGACGTCATCTTGTCGAGTGTGATTGAAAAGTATGCGTCGCAAGGGTATCGTACCTTGTGCATGTCTTATCGCGACGTGGAATGCTCGGCCGAAGACATTTCCAAATGGTCCGATGACGATGTCGAGACTGATCTGACTTGCATCGCGATTGTCGGCATCGAGGATCCTGTGCGCAAGGAAGTTCCGGATGCGATTCGGATGTGCCATCGTGCAGGCATTGTGGTGCGCATGGTCACCGGGGACAACATTACCACGGCCCGTTCTATTGCTGGTAAGTGCGGTATCACGAAACCAGGCGATGGCTCGCTGGTGATGGAAGGTCTCGAGTTTCGCACGCGTGTGCTGGATCCCAAAGGAAATATCATTCAGGCCGAGTTCGACAAGATCTGGCCAACTCTTCGTGTGTTGGCACGCTCTTCGCCAAAGGACAAGTACACGCTTGTGACCGGGTTGATGCAGTCCAACGTCATGCCGTATGGTCCCCAGATCGTTGCGGTGACAGGCGACGGCACCAACGATGCGCCAGCCCTGAAGAAGGCCAACGTTGGCTTTGCCATGGGTATTGCCGGCACAGCGGTCTCCAAGGATGCCTCGGATATTATTCTGATGGACGACAACTTCACGTCGATTGTGCAGGCCATCAAGTGGGGTCGCAACGTGTACGACTCGATTGCCAAATTCTTGCAGTTCCAGCTGACCGTCAACGTCGTTGCCATTGTGCTGGCGTTTCTGGGCGCTGTGATTCTCGAAGATTCGCCGCTTTCGGCCGTGCAAATGCTTTGGGTCAACCTGATCATGGACTCTTTCGCATCGTTGGCGTTGGCCACGGAGCCACCGACTCCTGCTTTGTTGGAGCGTCGACCATACCCCAAGACCAAGCCATTGCTCTCCAAGATGATGACCAAGCACATTATCGGCCAGTCCTTGTATCAGCTGATCATTCTGCTCATCATTGTGTTTGCGGGTGAAAAGTTCATGGACTTTCCATCGGGTCGCCGCCTCGATCTGCCCGAAAGCAAGCGGGACGATCCCAACCAACACATGACCATGGTGTTCAACACTTTTGTCTGGGCCCAACTGTTCAACGAACTCAATTGCCGGAAGATCCACGACGAAATCAACATCTTTGAGGGCATCCTCAACAATCCCATTTACATCTACGTCTCCATCTTCCAGGTTCTTGCCCAAGTGCTGATCGTGCAATTCACGGGTCCAGTCTTCAAGTGCAAACCTTTGTCGGGCCAGCAATGGATTGTGTCCATCTTGTTGGGCTTTGGCTCTTTACCAGTGGGGTTGTTGCTTCGCTTTTTGTCGGTCAAGCGATTCCCTTCGTGGATGGCCGTGTGTCGCGAAGCCGACGGCGTGGTCATGCCATCAATGGGGTCCACGCGCAAATTGGTGTTGAACGGGTAGCGTTGGAAAGGGCCTCTCGAGCAAGAGGAAAGACCAACAGGTCAACGATTTGGCAGGAGAGGATCCGTCGGGCGTCGGCAGACCCATAGCGAATGCAGGAACACAAGAGCAGAATGGAGGGCTGGCACATGAGGAACAGATGTACCCTGTTTTACGTTTTGCATATAGCAATCAAGAATTAACACACATTTGACGATCGTGCTGGGCGAGCAGGAGCTGGGGGTCTCCATACGAGCCGACGGCCCGTCCGACAAGCAAAGCTCCATCCAATCAGTTCCAACTGCTTGCCGTCGATAATGGGCAGCAGCATCGTCCAGGGTCTTAAGAAGACTGTACACAACCATGGCGACGGTCAATCGCTTTGCGGGTGTGTGCACTGCCGCAGAAGGCAGGCAGTTTTGAGGCTGAGGACTCCTTGGAAATGTGGTATAGAGTAACGGCACCACTAAGATCTCGAAAGCAGCCTCAAAGAAGAGGCAACGCTGGGTAGGGGAGGTTGCGACGACGTGACCCCTTGGGATGGCACCAAGCTGAAAGCAAAGCACTCGAGCACAAGATGCTGATGGTGGTGAAGATGGTGCTGACCGAATGCTGTCCCGTGGATCTCTGTAGCACTCGCGTGGAGAACGACGTGAGTCTCATTCTGATGGACCTCTACCACCTTTGGCCCAGCGATTTGCTGGACGGCAAGACGTGTAAATGGCATCCTGCCGTGCGCTTTCTGCTCACCAGCAAGCAATTTGGCAAATACATCAGCGATGAGCTGAACATCCACGTGGCCATGCGCCAAGCCAGCGAACAGGGCCATTTCGAGCTGCTAGAGATGCTTTTGAACTATTACGGTGCCAAAGTGGCGCTGAACGAGATGGTCAACAACCCGATAGGCGGTGCCATCGCCCACAACAACGTGGCCATGTTGGACAGGATCACGGACCAACTCGATTACCTGCCGACCGAGGAGCTGGGGCAGGGAACCGTTGAGTCGGGTCAAGTGGAGCCTTTCAAGATTCTTCACGCCAGAGGATGGCTTGATCCAAGCGACGTGCGGGGTCTTGTCCGCGAAGCGGTTCGCTATGGCTATGTCGAGGTTGTCATGTATTTGTTGGGGCTGAAGATTGGGGAGACTGACAGCGTGGAGATGCTGCTGGAAGAAGCGCTGCAATATGGCAAAGTGGCCGTCGCCAAGGAGTTGTATGCCATGCCAAGATACCAGCCAAACCGCCAACAACATGTAGAAGACAAGAAGGAGTCGGACGAGGCTCGACGCAAGCCGTTCGACATCAACGAGTGCCGCAAAGCGCTGGTTTTCACAGCAAGTATTGACGAAATGGAGTGGTTCTCGAGCATTTTCCGTCACTGAAGCTGGACCAGTTGGCGTTGGAGGCAGCTTGCAGGTCACCTCGACTCGAGATGGTGCAATGGCTGCATGCTCGCCTGCAAGCAGAGGATCCAAAAGCATTTCAGCTTGCTGTCAACGCGGCCTGTCAAAACGGTCGTCTGGACACAGTCAAGTTTTTCGCTGCAAAGGGCATTCTGCCGACCAACCTGCATGCCGCCATCGTCACGGGCCGTGTGGAAATGGTTCAATATCTCTGCTCGGATTGCGGACTCCAACTCCAACTCTCGTCGTCGACTATCACGTCGGCTTTCAACACCGCCATCGAATGCGGCCACGCCGACATGGTGCAGTATTTGTTGGCACAACCTGGAATGCAATTGCAAAGCACACGAGAAGCCATGGAAACAGCCGTGAGCCGATGTCATGTCAAAGTGCTTCGTCTGCTGGATCCTGCACGCAAGCGTCAATTCGCAGAGCGAGAGGCCCTGATCAATGCAGCAAGAAGAGGAGTCCTGGCGATGCTCGATTACCTTTTGTTGGTACCACCAGAGCGTGCAATTTGCTGTGAAGCCATCCGCGCGGCTGTCAGAGGTGTCCACGTTGATGTGGTTGAGCTTCTGTACGAGCAGATGAAGCGTTTGGCTGCCTCCACGCAGGCTTTGCGAAGCAAAACCACGGGCGAGAGTCTTTTCAACCAGACGTTTATCCAAGAACTCGTTTCGGAGCAGTACTTGGATGGACTGGAGATCGTTCTGCAAGCCAAACCGCTGGACGGGTACGACCTGAGCCAGCTTCTCAAGCACGCCGTGGCGACACGCAAGCTCCAGTTGATTCGATTGCTTCACAGCAAAGGCGTCGACGCGTTCACCGCCGCAACGATGAACCAGGCCGCCATAGCCGGCGCTCTGGGCATTGTTCGCTTTTTGCATGAACACTGTGAGGAAGGTTGCACTGCCAAAGCGATGGACAAAAGCCGCCAAGAATGGTTTTCTGAAGGTGGTGCAGTTTCTCCAGGCCAACCGTTCCGAAGGCTGCACGGAGAAAGCGTTCATCGAAGCGGCTGCCAACGGCCATCTGCGTGTGGTTGAGTTTCTGCACCAGCATTGCCGACACTACTGGGGTAGCGCTGGGATCAAGCGATGACACGAGCAGAAACGGGAGGTCATTTGTTGGTCATCCAGTTCCTGCAGGCCCATGGCTATCCATGCGCCAAGACTGCGGTGGTGGATGCCGCACGAAGAGGCCATCGCGATGTTGTCGCGTTTTTGGTGACCACGGGCTGCGCACCAGTGCATGTTAACTCGTTGCTTGCGGCTTGTCAACACGGTCATTTCAAAGTCGTATCCTGGTTGGTGGCAAACACTGACGATGTTGAAGGCTACCAAAGAGCCCTCAAGGCTGCGCGCCGGTACTGTCACGGGGCCGACCGTGGCACGCAGAAGAATCGCTTGGCCAAATGCGTTGCTTGTCTAGAAGCAAACGATCCGTGGCAGCCATCGACGCCAGCAACCAAACGACTGCGCGTGGAGTAGAGAGAAGAGAGTCAATTCGAATTGACATCGACCAGTCGGCGATGAGAGGACACAAGAAACAGCAGCAGTTTTCACGGCGGTCGGTCGTTCAGCTTCTTCTTCTTCTTGTGTTTTTTTTTTTTTGCAGGATCGTGGGTCAATTGGTTTTGGCTGCCTTCTGTCGTGAATTGACCTCGTGGTGTCAATTCATCACTCTCCCCAAGCGAGGTGTGTCGCCAGTTCCCGCCCATGACAAATGTGGGTATAAACCAGTGGCGTTTGGCTCAAAAAGAGGTTCAACCCATCGTAGCAACTGCAAGGCTTCGACTTTGGGCACAAAAGGCGCTCGCTCTAACTACCCACTTTTGGCATCTGGCCCTACGCCAAGAACACCCCAACGAGCGAATGGAAATGGACCAGTCCAAGCAATTGCTGTCTGCTTCTGCTGCTGCTTCCTCCTCCTCGGCGTCTTCTTCCTTGGCGTCTACGTCTGCTTTGCCACTTGTGTGTTCCCAATCGACTACCTGCAACGTTGGAGGTCAAACGAATGATGTCTGTGCGATCTCTTCGGGCAACTGTCCGCCCTGTTTGACATCTGGCAATGGCATCTTCTGCTTTCGCTACGTGGACTCGACAAG
Source organism: Paralagenidium karlingii (assembly GCA_027475765.1). Lineage (NCBI taxonomy): Eukaryota > Oomycota > Peronosporomycetes > Paralagenidium > Paralagenidium karlingii. Next base: position 15,122 of record JAMFLO010000424.1, read on the forward strand.
CAACTGTCCATTCAATGGCGTCGACTGTCAGGCATATTTCTCATCACTGCAGTCGGCCAATTCGTCGACTCGATGGACTCGAAGACCGCGTGGTGTCGTGGGCCATGACGAAAGCCACCCAGCCAGTGCCAACAGCGTCGCTGGAGAAAGAAGAGCAAGTGCAAGTGGCAGTGATGGGCGGGGCTTGAAGACATCTGCTTCCATGACGGCGAGCTCGAGCAGTTCCTCGGGAGGTGGCAACACCGTGCTTGTGTTGGTTCTTCTTGGTGTGATCCTTGGTCTTGGGAGCGTGGTGATCTTTTTGGCGGTGGTACGGCGCCGAATGAAAGCATCCAGCGACCCCACAAGCCATGCGACAGCCGAGCCGTATCATCCCCATGTGGAACGCTTGACCGATGGTCAGAGTCGAATGGCTGGTTCGCGGACCACCAATCCAACACATGGAACACCCGACCACGTTGGAAATGCGCATCCGTTGGGTCCACAGCCACCTATTGGCGTGGTTCATATCATTCTGGACGACTGAACGCGAAGTGCCAAGACAACCAAGTTACTTGTTGCTGGTGGGTCCTGTGGGGAACCTGCCGCTGGATGACCGAGTCGTATTGCGTGGATCATGGTGAAGCTTGGCGAAGTGGGGTCAAGAGGAGCGAAGCCATGTGCAGTGTGCCATAGGGTCAGTTCGACTCGCGGTCATTGACAGGACAGCGTCAGGGGGTATAGGAGGCGTATTTGACCGCGGAACGAACGGCCATGTTGGACATTTGAACACTTTTGCGTGAGTATCTGCTCGAATTCAATTGAGCGGATGGTCAAGCCCCATGTGGTGGGTTGCACGTGGTCTGGTGGGTTTGTTGATAGAACTACCAATGCATGCCAAGAGAACTCTTGTTGTTGGACACCCTTTGACGACTTGGCCTCATCTGCCACATGACGCTGATGGCCGCAAGGAATCATGGAGCTTTCCATGACTTGGCGGGTTGGGTCCTCGTCGCCAGTCGTTCACCTTTCCAGGTCGCATTTCCAGTCGTTGGGTCTTCCAAAGGGACATTCGCGTGCTGTCGCTGCGGATTGCCACGTGCCAAGAGTTTCGATTGTTGGAGTCAATCATCATCAAGCTGACACAAAAGATTGCTTTGTTCTATCGGCAACATTCAAGCCAGCCAGCCAGTCTGTATTCAACCAGCAGGTTTCTCAAGGTTGCATTTGTCCTCTGGAGATCAATTGGTTTAGCTCCAACACCACAGCAACATACATATGCCATAAACTACTCCAACTACGACAATCAGCCCAACGACTGGTGCCAGAGAGGCCGCCAACACAAAAGCCACTGCTACCAGTGGAATGATCATCAGCAACACCATGGTTGCGTTGCCAATCGGGTCTATTGTGTGCACAACAATGTCGGTCAGTCCTTGTCTTCGTTTTTGCCAAAAGCCCCAAGGACAGCAGCCACTTACACTTGTTGAATTGATATAGATCTCCTCGAGCGATGCGCAACTTAATGCCTGCCAGAATGAGCAGAATCTCGGAGGCGGCGGCCAGACTTCGGCTTGCCTGGAGTACAACCGACAAGTTCGAGCCCATCAGCGCCACCAAGGCCAAGACGTTGAGCAGCCACGCACGATATGGGGTGTCCAGGCACGCGTGACGCTTGGCAAACGCTTTTGGGATCAGTCCTTGTTCGGCCATGCCGTTTACTTGATAACAGAGCGCAAATGTCACGGTCGAGACGACGCCTATGATGCCTGACAAGCGCACTACCGTGACCAGAGTCCCTAGAAGCGATCCACCGATGCGATCACCAATGTTGCGCATGGTATCCTCGTCAAACTCGCGCCAGTCCAGTTCATTCACGGTCAGCACACTGATGAGAGGCACCACATAAGTCACCACGGTCAGACTCAGGGAGAGCAAGATGGCTCGCGGAAAGGTGTAACTTGGGTTGCGCACTTGGCCGCCAAACACAGACACCAAGTAAACGCCGTCGTATCGCCAGAAGATGACCGGGAGAAGCTTGTCCCAATTCACAGCATGCACTTCGGGCATGAACTTGGTGTATTGCGCTTCGAGACGAGGTCCAGGCATCTCCAAAAGCACTTGAAAGTCGTTGGCTTTGCTAAAGAACCACGTCGTGGCCACCAGGAACGGCACGACGATCAACACGGCCAGAAACAAGCTCGTTCGGCTCACGACTCTGCTTCCAAACACTGTCGGTAAGGCAAACACCATCACCAACGAAGCTTTGATGGCATATTCGGCCCCGAAAGAGTGGATCCCGCCGAACGATGACTTGATGACGTCGAGCAGTGCGACTGGATAAATTGCAAGACTTGAAAGCACACAGCACCAGGACCAAAAGCCTTGTTGAAAGCCCCAGAACGGTCCAAACGCATTGCTCACCCAGACGACATGGCCACCTACACGTCGCGTTGTCAGCCAAGAAGAAGAATGAGCAAACGGCAGAGCAGCTTTTGTCGCTGCGGGAAGATCGACGCACCATCATCGGGAAACGCTCGGCACATTTCACTGATCAACAGTGCCAGCGGCACGGACACCACCAACGGATACGTGAGTAGAGCAACGATCGCCACCAGTGGACTTGAACTCGACACAATGGTCCCGGTCGCGTCCGGTCCACTGCACATCAAAAAGTAGCAGATTGGCAACACAAGTCCCAGCGTCAGCACTCGGGAGTCCTGTTGAAGTCGCACCGATCGGAAAAACGAGTTGGACATGGCACGAAATGGCTGTTGGGTCGCAGGCATTTCGCCTTTGCCGCCATGGTCGATCAGACCAAGCTCGCTTTGCGACACAGGAGTATCGGGCAACGAAGTCTCCAAGGCATATCCTTGAGTCTTCATCTCGCTCAATGGTCCAAACGACGTGTGTGAGTGGCAAGTGGCAAATGAACCAACGCCCGAAGGTTCCTTCCCAATGAATTCCCGATGAAGGATAATGTCTGGTCATCTTCGTCCATGTGGTGCACCATGTGGTGCACAAAGCATCATTGTACAGGATTCTATGCAGTCATACTTGCATTCCCATCGAACAACAAAGTACAAACCTCAAACAATCCCAATAGCTTATCATTACATTCGCTTCTTTCGAGGTCCTATTGCAGCATCTTTTTCTTCTTATCTCTTGATCGTTCTGGACTGGCAGATGTATTCCTCAGGAGCATTCGACCTGACTGAGTATGGGTGGTGGGATGCCCCACATGCTAGACTTGATAGCTTCCTACGTTTTGTGTTAGCTGATGCCAACATGTTGCCATGACAACGTCAAGAAGACCGTTGTAGAGGTGGATCAATCGCTGTGTGTGTCTGCAGCTGAAGTCGTTAAGATCGTCCTCTACGGCAGCTTGAGGACCTGCATGGAGGGGAGTTTCCGTCTGCTTCAAGTCCTCATCCGATGCTTTAGCACACAACTACGAGATGAATAGCATGTCAACACCAAAGGCAATCCGTTCTACCAAGACACCTGGGTGGCGAGAGGACTGCCGGAGAACGCCTCCGCGATCTGATCTTGCCAAAAGGCGGACGGGTTGGTTGTCCAGTGTGAGTCGCAGAAACCATCGAGAGAACACGACGAGCCAAACGCCAGAGTTCTTGATGAGGCCTTTGTGGTTGAGTCCATGATCAAGGACAAGGACTGAGTGGTGTAAAGACGACTGCGACTGGCGCTGTAGAAAGCGAGGTAATGATGGTACTTGAACAACTTCGAGCGTTTTTCTTCACAGAGATGGAAGAGGTTCAGCGTGGGGTCGTCTTTCAAGTTCAAGAAGAAGGACTATGGCCGATGTTTCACGTTGTCAGGTGGTGGTGGTGGTGGTGGCTGTGCTACCGACCACCTGGTGGACATTCACAACGGAAGAGATTCGCATCGCGAGGCTTCTACATTCACCAACAGGATGATTCGAGCAAGTAAACCGTTGTCGTCTCTGGTGCTCTGCACTCGTTTGACTTTTTACCGTTGCTTGTTTGGCTCAGGTATTGCAACTGTTTGGCTGGTGGCAGTGGTCGCGATTTGTGATGTGGGCTCCCAGTCGTTCCATACCTTCCGAGTCGTTTGTCAGCCCCTGGAGCTATCTTGAGTGGTCTGCCTTGGGATAGATGGACACTTGAGTATGGCAGTTGTTGCTTTGCTCATGTTTACGTCCGATCTGCATACCAACCAACGACATCGCTGTCGTTCGAGGTGGGTTGCGCGGCATTCAGAGCACTTTTCTGGGTCTGTAATCAATGCTGTCGCTCTTGTCAGCACGTCATCAACCAAAGTGGAGACAGCAGACGAAAGGCTTGTAAAGCACGAGTCGACTGTCGCAACCACTCCACCACAAACAGTTAGCGTTGAACCGGTGTGACACGATAAGCCATCGACGACGCCAACTCGGACAGTCAGTCCAGTGACTTCGACCAGCGAGGTAACAAGTACAACCCTCCTTGCCATCCGAGGCATGCATGATCATCAACTGCACCACGTCAATGTCGTCGTATTTCCATCGCATAAGAAGTGAATCGTGTGGGAGGATACACGAGATCTGGAAGATATCATCAACCCGGACCGGATCATTTTGGCACGCATCAACAGTGTTTTCAAGTGTTTCATTTGGGTAAGATATTCTACGGCGAGGTCGGAATGTTCAAAATCGAGTCGATGCTCTCAGCGTCATCTGAATGAACATCTCCACAAGATATACCTCGTTGCTCGTCTTTCAAGAAAACAGCTCCAAAGTCAATGAAGACACTCTGCTGACGGTCAATATTCCAACACACATTCGACTTCTTCATATCCGTGAGATACACACCCATCTCATGAATCAAATCAATTTCATTGCGAGCTTTCTTGCGTATACTCAATGGAATTGTGTTGGCTTTCACAGTCTTCAGACTCTCGCCTTCATAACTCATAATCAACCATTTTGTGATTCCGTAAAGTAGAAGATGACGAGACGATCAACAACGCAGACAACAAACCAACAAACAATACTTACACGATAGAACCAGATTGGCTTGTCAACATAGAGACGCGGAATGCATTTCCCCTGAAGAGATTCAAGTTTCTTGTACACTTGTGCTTCAAACATCAATTCTTCTTCCAGTTCAGGACACTTCAAAACACCTGCAATCTTGAGGACCACATCGGCTGTCTCGGCCTTTCCTAGACGGACGACTGCTTTCCACTCATTGCCAGTTCGTCCATAACCAGAATACTTGCGCTCCAGCGACAATAAGAAATATTGCAGTACATCTGGATCGGAAGAGAGCCCGTTTCAAAACTCTGCAAAGACACGTTCGACAAAGTCTTCGGCATCTTGTGCTTTCCCCTGTGCTTTCTCTTCTAAGCGCTGTGATCGTTGCGGACTCACCAGTGTCGTTGTGGATGGCCTTCTCTTTCTCACCTCCTGCTGTGCTTTGCTTGTTTCATTTTCCATTTTCTCCTTGATCTCGGGATTGGCAGGACTTGTAAACTCGAATTATTCTCACGAGTTGCCAGAAGAAAGCGTCCCAAGAGTTGACAAATCGTTGGATTCTGATGATCAAATGGAAATTCCTGGGAAACAGACAATGTCGATCCATTTGTCCGGAGAAACCACCACCGACGCCAAGTGGTGAGAAAGCCATACATCAGTCCATTGTTGATCATATATCCGTTTATTTGCCCATCGCTCCATAGACCTTTTCTTGCCGAGTGTAGCAGATGGCGGAACACCAGCAGGCAGCAGCTCTTGCCGCAGATCGTTCGACGTGACTGAAGTTATCAACTTGATGTTGATGAAGTGCTTCTTCATATTTTTTTTCTTAGAAGGCGTAAAACTGCAGAAAATGAAAAAGAAAGTGAAAAAAGTGTCCTAATTCGCTATGAATTGGGACAGTTTTTTCACCAGCCACAGCTGGTACTTGAGACTCCGCATTGACATTTGTTCGATTTGGTGAAAGCCCAGGCATTTCGACAAGCCTCTTGAGAGTTGTTGGCTTGGCTGAAGCACCACACCATCGCTTAGATGGTCGGCAGAAGAACTAGCACAGTCACGACTCACCATGATCGGGAAATGTTCTGCGTTGTTCACCGAGATGCAGACCCACTAGAGCCGACACAACCAGGTAGCAGATTGGTTGTTCAAGTCCAAGCAACAGCACTCGCGAGTGCATTTGAAGTCACATCGACTGGGAAAATGAGCTTGACATGCCGCGAAACGGTTGAAGGGGATCGACAAAAAATGGTTGGTCGCGGTCGATCATGCCAAGCTCACCCCAGCAACACTGCCGTGTCGGACTGACAAGTCTCCGAGCCATGCCTCTCGGTCTCGTTCTCATCGCATTCACGCAGGAACAAAACAAAAACAAGTGAATTGTGTTCGAACACAAACCCTCTGGTGATCAATTCAACGTGCATCCAGCTAAACAGAATGCTCTGCTGTGCGTGGTGCCATTCAAGGTGGTCCCACACGACATCCAGACCTTTAATGAGAGAGGGTCGTCAACAAAAACACTTGCACAAATGTCTATCTACACAAGCACCTGGCCGTATGCTGATCCTGCAGAGAAAGAAACATCCTCCTTTCTTTGGTGCTATGAAGAGCGGAATTTCCTGCTGGCTGGAAAGGGAACTCAGGCTTCATCTTGTGCATTCTATCCACCACCATGACACTTGGGTCCTCTGCTGCGCATTCACATCCTCGATGAGGATGTGAATGCGTCCCACTGAGAAGAAAACGATCCACGTCATGAAACTTGGACACACCATGCCATCTCTAGAGAGAGTTGGGTGGTGCAACCACGAGCATCAACAGTTGAGTTGGTTCTTCTACAGTCGAGGTGCTTCTGGCGCGGTACCCAGCTCCAACGCTTCTTCACAACGTTGTATGTGGCATCGAGGCCCTGTGGTCACTTCAAGTGCGCACCCAGCTGGCTCGCCATACTCTCCAGAGTGGCCTTCAACTGCTTTTCAAACTGGTCCACTTGATCCCATGAAAATACACCGGAGCACAAGCTGTCGCTGGATTTGTCCGTGTCACGTTGTCGTTCATTTGCTGCACAACTGGTTTGGACCGTCGCGCTGGTCGTGGATGCTGCCACGTCCATGGCGTACAAAGACCCTGATGGGACCAACACTTGGGCTGCTTCTCGCTCGATTTGGTCACGAACGGTGTTCATTTGAACGCGTAGTTTGGTCGTCGTTGGATGGTTTCGCGACTGGATGATGGATGGATCCGTTGTCCACAGCGCTGTCAGCATCTTGTCAACCGCGCGCAAGGAAGTGAACGTTCGTCGAAGCAACTGTTGTTGCATCGCCAGTGACGGGAAACGAAGAAGTTTGTCATCGATCGGTCGGACCAACTTTGGTTCACTTGTGGATGCTGCTGCTTTTGTGGACTGGTGACGTGGCGAGGAGAAACAATTCTGGAGAATACCATTGATCCATTTGTAAAACAATCCTTCTTGTTCATAGAGCTGCAATCTGCTCGCCAGCAACAACGCAAGCGCCTCAGCATCACTTCTCGCAGATTACGTTATGACGGGTATCAAGGAGGATTTCTCACCGCATCCGAAGCAACTGTGCGTGCGCAGCGATTTGGTGGGGATCTCGAAGAAACTGGAGAGCATACAGAGGCATCTGTAGATCGCTTGACGCTCCGACTTCTCCAACGTCGTGAGCAATCACTGGATCGACAAGCAGGACGTCAATTCAACGCATAGTCTCCATAAGTTCATCACCTGTTCGTCGCGTACTTCCACAAAACTTGGTAGGGATCTCTTTGAGTCGCTGGTTTAGTCGAGTCGTGCAGCGTTCAACAGCTCTCAATTGCTGGAACAGACGGGAGCATTGATCAGCATCACTACATAGCTGCTGCTGGGATGGCGATGTCCTCGTCGCACCTTTAAGTGAGCTTCCAACACACCGAACGATTGGTGCAAGCGCTGGATGGCATCTTCCATCATGGACACACTCGCTGAATCACATAAGCTGTTTGTGCTCATTTGTGTCTTTAGTTGGTCTTCCAAATCATTCACAATTGTCTCGAGGGTCGCTTCGCTCACTTCGACAGCCTGGTTGATGCCATCATGAGCAGCTAGTCAACCACGAGGCACGCGCACAAGAATACAAGAGAGTGTGATGGTTCACTTTGCGTACGTTGGAATACGGTGGAAGCCTTGCCGTTGAACGAATGGTCGGATTCAAAAGCTTCATGCATACGAGAAAAAATCAGTCGTGGCGGGTCGAATCCATCCATGCAAAACACTTCAAGGTTGCTCACTGACTCGGAGAATGGCGTCACTTTGGCGGTCAAAAAAGTCACAGAATGCCAGTAACCAAGCAAAAGCCAGAAGAAGACTCGTTCCAGCGTTGGTCATCGCGCTGATGGACGATTCTGACGACTCGTTGGCAGCAGAACGCTGCTCCAACTCGACTGCGCCGTTCTCAACCATAGCAGACAATGACCACGACGACCAAGCCAACCCCGCCAACTGGTAGAAATCTGCACCTACAAACCCCCACTCGTACAAATGAAAGCAAACCACTTCTTTTCGCAGCGCTACGAGCATTCCCAGTCGTTAGGATCTCGTGGTGTCATGCAGTCTCTCTGTATGGTCCTTTGGTGGTGGTGGTGGTGCACTCACCCAGGTCCAAATCCGACAGGTTTTGCGCCGAACCTTGCTGCAACTGCGTCGCGTCCACATGGAAATCCGCCAAAATGACCAGCACCAGATCGTACAAAAGCCGCCAAAACACGCTGATCTCTTCCTGTTCTCAAGAATTAGAGGGTCATCCGATCACGAAGCGGGATCGACCAAAGAAACTGCAACTCACCGAGTTCAATTGGTTCTTCTTCGCCTTTCGCAGTAAATCGATGGGCAAATAGACGATGCCAACGCTCTCCAGTGCCGCCTTGAGTAGCGCGATGAATGGGGGCGCCATGGCATGTTCATGAGGCAGAATCAGAAGGAATCAGACCTGATGAGCAGGCTCACTTATTCGTATAATATATTACTCGAGCGATTCGCAGCTGACAGCTTGGCCGAGTGGTTAAGGCGATAGACTAGAAATCTATTGGGGCAACCCGCGTGAGTTCAAATCTCACAGCTGTCGGTTATCTTTCTTCTTCGTTTGAGTGACCTTAATAGTAGACTTGAGTGTGTTTCTTTTGAAGATCCTGTCGCAGTTGCTTCGAATAGTGGTCCATCCCGTTCTCCAATCACATTGGTCCCAAGTTGAGATGTTTGGTCGAGTGGTTAGTGTCAGCAGCAGCACTGGTGCGCGGGTGAAAGCTGGCGGCAAACGAGCGTCGCTTGCTCAGTTACGCAAAGAAAAAGAAATCGCCAGAAATGTTTCGCTTTTGAGCGATTTCCATCGACAAGAAGGCCATTGGGTCGTGCCGTTCAAAACGGAAATGCTGGGCGTGCCGTTGGGCAGAGTCTTGGCGGCGTATGGCCGAAGACTGGTGCAGGGCAACGTGGAAGACGAGACGCTGCTGAAACCTCTGCGAGCTATTGGGTTTCCGGTCGATTCTTGGCGCCAGTATGTCTGGCAGACTGCGACCATCCCGGCGCTGGAGACCTACAAGCGAATGCATGGTGATTTGCTGGTGCCTTGCAACTACGTGGTGCCGTACGGCCAGGCACCGTGGCCCCGACCGACTTGGAACTACTACTTGGGCAGTAAAGTCCACAATCTCCGCAACAATCGCGACCGACTGACGCCAGAAGAAGAGCAAACGCTGGTGAGGATGGGTTTTGTGTGGAACGTGCTGGATGCCAAGTGGCAAAACCAGGTTTTGCCGGCACTGCGAGAGTACAAGTCCCGATTTGGCCATGTAAATGTGCCGCAAGACTTTATGATCGGCAAAGCCGACGCTTCGTGGCCTCATCAACTGCGAGGCATCAAGCTTGGTGTGACTGTGCGGGACATTCGCACCAGAGATCAGTTCTCTCGCGTTGCAGGCTCTCGAGACCAATTGAAAGCCCTGGGGTTCTCTTGGAATCTTGTGAATACGCGCTGGAAAGAGTGCATTTTGCCAGCGCTGGAGACTTTTCACAAGTTGCATGGCCATTCCAACGTCCCCCAGAGATTTGTGGTGCCGTCTGAAGCACCATGGCCGCCGTCAACGTGGGAATTGAAGCTTGGAAATGTGGTGATCAACATTCGTTCGAGAAGCTTTCTAAAAGATCAAATCGCAGAGGACCAGGAGCGATGGAGACGGCTAAACTTTCAAATGCGCACGCAAAAACCAAAGGACCAGTCCGACGTGTAGAGATGGCATGACCAAGAAGACTTTATGCGTCCGCACGTATGAAGCCAGTTGTATAGGCAGTCGGGTCATCCCTATGAAGCGATCTTGGCAGAGCGAGGCGCTATCTCCAAATAAACCAGATTTCGACTGAGAATCCGACAACAAGCCTCCAATCTGCAGGTTCAACAGACTGGAGGATGACCCAGGACCAGCTCAATAAAGATGCGATCAAGTCCCAAGAGGTAACAACCAACTGCATACAAGAGAATCCACCACAGCGTATGTGACTTTGATTTATGCTGATCCAGAGTGGAGTCTACAAAACGGTACGAACAAATCGTGCTGCGTATTGGAAGAACAATTCGACATAGATACTACTACGTTGCTTCGTCTACTGGAAGAAAGCAGCCACAACGGCAACAACAGCGGTCACCGCGCTCACGGAAAGCATGCCAGCATTGCTCTTCTTGGAACCATCTTTTTTCTGGGCTTCCGTGGCATTTGGCGCCTTGGTCTCTCCAGCCGATCCCTTGGTGCTGCCTTCTCCGGAAGAAGCTTTTGAGGTCTTTGGTTCCGTGAGATCGGAGGTCGTGCCATTTGGAGCACCGTCGGGAGCCGTGGCGTTGCCACTGGCTTTGCAGCCCTGGATGGTCTCGTCAATCAATGTGTTGAGGGGGATGGGCTTGGTCGCAAACGGAAGATCGCACGCCGGAAGCGTCTTGGCCTGGACTTGTGCGAACAAATCGCCGCAGTACTGGCAGACAGCAGCCTTCGTGGCCGGGTCCGTGGGGGGATCTTGCATGGTCAGGAGACTCCAGCCGGCTTTGGTTGTACAGTCACTGACCTTGGGGACCATTTCCACACCAAGGATTTCCGGCAGCTTCCCCAAGTCGCATGGTTCGGCTGCGACGGCGACTGCACAAGCAGCAGCGGCAAGAACGGCGACGATCTTCATTCTTCTTGGTTGTTGTTGTGGCAGGAAGCAAGCAAATCACCAAATGCTTGCCCTCTCGAAAAGAAAAAGAAAAATACGAGAAAAAAGAATCTTTCGATCACCCAAACTTCCCCACACCCCTGTCATCCATTTGTTGCTACAACAAAGTTGGGTGACGCAACAAAGACGGGCCACACTGTTTATTGATGCTTCTGAAGTGCGTTGCTTGACTCAGCGATGAGGGATGAGACTGCTCAAAGCTGAACAGACGCCAGTGTCTCTCACATGTCAATGGCAGCGGGTCGGATTCTGCGTATTGGCGTGCTGCAGCCTCACGGAGCGTCTCGCAGTCGTCGAGGCAAGGGTCTGGTTGCGTTTTCTGGCACTTGGCGCACATTTGATTGTGGACTGCTGGCCCTTGCGACAGCTGACAGAGGTAGTCGCAGCAAAAGTGATTTGGGGAGCAAACAGTTCCATTTTCTTTCCGCCTTTCGGGTCAGGTTGTACAGTAGTGTTCCGCGGCCAATCTCCTTCTTGGCCCGTTGGTCGTCCTGTTCCTTAGTATGGTACAGTACACGCATTTCGCACAAAACCGAGCCACTGGTAACCACCCGACAACTTGTAACGACCAGTTTCAAACCCCCTGATTGGCGAAGAAGAGATGACATATGCGCAGTGATTGGCCAGGCAACTCATTCGATTGCAGGAGTGCTCCATCAAAGACTTGTCGATGATAAACCCCAGGCGATTGGTAGTGGACGTGTACTGACACGTCACCGACAGACTGGACCGGAGAGTCAGGCGTCCAGATCTTCTTGAAGTGAGAGTCGCTAGTCGAGAGGACAAGAAGATCCTACAAGACCCGGACTCCAGGATGAAATGAAAACAATGCAATTC
>JAMFLO010000425.1:0-27187 GCA_027475765.1 Paralagenidium karlingii
GCCACAGCGAGTTCTTGATCATGGACGCGGACGGGTTTGGTTCAGTTGTGGTTGATGGAGTTGGTGGCTTGGTCGTTCTCGAGTGAATTGGCGAATGAGTTTGAGCGCGCGGGAGCTTGGCATCCACCTCAACCCCTCGAGCATTTGAGAGCTCATGGACTCTCGGGAAAACTCGAGTTCAGAGTCCAACGCAAAGAGACGACGTCGAAGAAGAAGTCTGTCCTGTTCAAGCCATTCTCGTCGCAACTGGGCTCTGTGTGAGGATGGGGGGGGCTCTGGCTGTTGGTGGAATCCATCCTTCACGCATGGATTGGATCGTGAGTCGACGCGAGAATCGCTGGGGTTGGCTCTGAAGGCGTCACAGTGCAACTGTTGAGATTGCACGCAAAGGAAGAGTCCAAGCAACTCACTGCAAACGCGAGGTCGAATCCTGCCTGATCACGAAGCCTTCCGCAGCGAGATGAACTTGTTCCTGTACCTCTGTGAACGTTTGCAAAACCTCTGCCAACCTCAAGGACAGGTCTCTCACCTGAATGTTGTGGACATCCATGGAGTGAGTGAGTTGCATGCTCGGATGCGCCGAACATTGAGGTTGCGATATCGAATAATCAGACGGCGTGGAAGTAGTTCTATGTAGAAAGGCGTGGTGTCGCTTGGGTTGTCTGTGGTGGCTGCGGCACGCCATGGCCTAAAGCAATCAGCGACATTACTGTAATGTACGACCCCAACGAGTCCAACGGTCTTCGCAAGAATGGAATCGTTGGCGTACCACCCCCACACGGCTTTGGATGCAACCAAAAGGAACACGCCACCTCACAGACGACGACCAGTGGTCGTGACGGTGAGGAAGCATTGGAGGATGCCTTTGGTTGAGTCCACACGCACCATGAGAATGGACGGACTCGTTTGGAGACATGTGAGTTTTGGAAGATGGACGACACAGCAAATGGCTCATAGGCAGTTGGATTTGCGCCGGCTCAGATGCATGAGGCGCTGTCGGGTTTTGTTTTCACCGGATCCTGCTGATTCTTTGCGACCGGATCTTCTTGCAACTCGGCCGGCTCTTTTTCCTGTGCGGGCACTTTGCCACTGTTGGACACCCCAAGCGCCGGTTCACCGTTTTGTCTGCCGGATTGCGCGCTTTACTTGGGTCCAGGAGAGCACAGAAGGCAATTGCAATGCACCCCATCTGATGGACTAAACAGACATGAAACAAGACACATCAATCCTGCGCTCCAGACACCATCGACTGGTGAAGAACGTGATGGCGGGTGTATATTGCATCTTTTGGGAAGAGGTCATGGCAAGCTGCGCGAGACAATGAGTCATGAAGTCCATCAATTGTTGGTGGCGAATATCAAATGCCACGAGAACTCCCACACATCCTTCCTGGTCAAAAACACTTCTTTCGCAGTCACCCCAAATAATCCTTCAACTGGAATTCCTTGACAAACAGCAGATGAGTCGTGTTGGTCGAGCGGGGAAACTGTTGGCGATGATGGTGCTGCATGGAATTGATTGGAGCAGCGGAGCCGCGAACTTCCCGGATCTCGTCCATCGCAAAGAGATTGCGCACGTTGGCATCCTCGACGTCCAATTGGTCCAGCACATCATAGCCATTGACGACTTCAAACACCAATTCGCAAGGAAACTCGCGTTTGTTCATGGGATCGCGGTCCACGGTCTTGTCCACATCGCCAATAACGGCGGCAGCATCTCGGAATCGTTGCTCGTAGATGACTTTGGTCTGCTTGACCAGATTCGCGATCAAGAAGCTATTGACCCGTGTCGACGTCAGACCCGAGAGGTTCCATTTCCAGAGATACTTGTCACTCTCTTTCTCTTGCTGTGGACCAATCGCCCCTGCACCTGGTTTCTTCCTATGCACATTCTTCTGCACCGGACTCGGGCTCTGACCGGGCAGATTTTCTACAGAGAGAACCTCGTCAAACAGATGGGCCTTGAACGCTTCCTCGAACACGTGCTGGGCCTTTGGGATCTGGTTCTGCACAAGCAAAGAATGCAAAAACATGGCGGTGGACGGCAGCGAAAGCACAAACTCCCCAGTTTCAGCAAACGTCGCGGGCAGATTCGATCGGAAAATGGCTTCGTAGGCCATTCCAGGGTACCGCTTTTTCACACACGTGCGCAGCAACACGTCGTAAATGTGGGCATCCGGTGGTTGGGCCATTTTGACCATTTCTCGCCAGAGATACATGGTGCGTCCACAATGATCTTCTTCTTTCATTCGTCGGAAAAACGCCTGGAACAATGGTTCGTTATGTGGCTCATCCGAGTTTGGATACAGCGAGCGGCGCACACCGTCTGGGTGCATGTACGTGGCCAAACCAATCGATCCCACCACCGACGAGCAGAACAAGACGGTCAACCAGTGTTTGTCAAAATCAATCATGGGAAGACTCGCAAGCGTGACAAGTCCTGCTCCTGCCAACACACCCTGCGCGAGTCGAGGATCCACGGGCGTGATTTCTCCATGATACACGGCATGCATCATGGTCGTGAAGGTAATGCGATCCGGCAAGATGCCCTTTTTCTTCATTTGTTCGTACAACTGAAAGGCTTTGGCCAGCCGACTGGATTTGCCGCACACTTTGAGCATCACGTTGTAGTTGACCAGTGTTGGTTGCAGCGAATCACTCGCGAGCAGTTCGTCCATGAGCTCGAAGGCACGATCAAAGTCTTGTTTTTCGGCATACACATCCATGAGAATTGCAAACGAGTGTTCGTCCAACGGGATATTGGCTTCTTTCATCTCGTCAAACAGCGCCAATGCTTCTTCGGGTTTGCCGCCTTTAGCGTATGCGGCCATGATGGTGTGGTACACGACGTTGTTCATGGCGAACCCCGATTGTTTCATTTTGGCCAGTACACCTTTGACACCCGTGGTGTCGCCATATGCGCCCATTGCCGAGACCAGCGCCATGTACACGGCCATGTTGGGTGTGGTGCCCTTTTGGAGCGCTTGTTCGAAAATCAAAAAGCCTCGTTCGGGTGACTGCAGAGCGGTCGCGGCGTTGATGGCGCGCACCAGCACGGGCGACTGCAGAAACATGTCTTTGGCCAGCATCTTGTCGACCAGTTCCAGTACCAGTTCGTGGTTGTTGAGTTTGTCATACACCCGCACCGCTTCGGTGACCGCACTGGCCACTTGCACGCTGTGCACGTGTTGGCTCACAAAATCACACAATGGCACCGCCGCGAGGCATTGTACATGGGAATTGCACGTCTTGAGCACAGTCACCACTTGTTTGAGAAACTCCATGGTCAATTCAAAGCGTGGATTGTTGATTTCGGACACCAACGCATCAATCTGCGCCAACACTTGCGCGCGCGAGCCGCTTGGTTCGACATGGATGGTCTGCTGTTTGCGGTGCGGCACCAACGAGGCACCATGGGCAAGGTCGTCCGAGTGGTTTTGCACGCGCTTTTGCACCAAAAAGGGCGTGCGTGGCTTGGTTTTCGAGGTTGAGGTCGACCCAATGGATGACGACGATGGTGCTGCCGGTGCAGCAGCACCAGTTGACGGTCGAAGCGAGACGGTCTGCGACTTCCAATTCTTTGGTCGAGACACGTTGTTCTTGGAATTGGTAGTGGTCGAGGACGAAGAGGCAGCTCGGCCAAACCTCTGAGGATGTCTAGTGGTGGTGGTGGTGGCGGTGGTGGTCGTCTTCGTATCATGGATCGAGGAAAGCAGGAGAGTATGGGGAGAAACAGTGGCGACGACGGCACTCCACAAGGCCCTGGACGACGAAGAAGACGGTCCATGCCGCTTCTGACTCTGCTGCAAGCGTCTGATCCCCCACGCCGCTCGCATTGTTGGCACTTGGCTTCTGCTGCTTCTTCTTGAGCTGCCCACTCTCTGACCCACTTGCCCTCCCCACAAAACCTCCACCCTTCGGACTTAGGCGGAGTGAGGCTCCGGCGGCGCGTGTCTTTAATTGAGTCATTCGACTGGCACCGAGAGTGGAGAGAAAGCAACCCGCGCGTTTGTCGCCTTCTGTTGCTGTTGCTGCTGCCGTTCGCAGACATGAAGACGTACACGTCCTTCTTGATGGCCAAAGCCAGTGAACCGAGTGGGTCCAATGGCGCGGTCTCGTTGCAATCGAACGGTGTCGCTGCCAAGGCGCTGGAGCACAACCATCATGACCAAGAAGCTGAAGCTGCAGCAGCAGGTGCCCACGATGCCGCTTGCCTTGCCGAGACCGAACAACAACAAGTCGACCAGGATCCAACCAAGTCCAAGGGATGCCTTGCCTGGCTGGTGGATTTGACCAAACAGGAATGGAAATTGCTGAGTGTCGGCATTGCCGGCATGAGTGTTGCTTCCGCCATGAACTTGGTGTTCCCGCGTATCATGGGCAAAGCCATTGATGTGGCCTCGGGCAAGGCGCCACCGGCCAATTTGTCCAAAAAGGGCTTTTTCATTGTGGTCTTGACCAGCTTTGTCACAGGCTCCATTGGGTCTTTTGTGCGCGTGTACTCGCTCGGCATGGTCAGCGAACGCATCGCGTCACGACTGCGCAAAAAGCTCTACAAGACCCTGTTGCTGCAGGAATTCAATTTCTTTGCCAAACATAAAGTCGGTGGATTGACTTCACGGCTGACCAACGACTGCCAGGTCACGGCCAACGCCATCGTCGACATTGTCGCCAATGGCTACCGCTCGCTCAACTCGGCCATCGGTGCAACCGCCATGTTGTTCACCATTTCACCAAAGCTCACGTTCATGACGTTGGGTGTGATCCCATTGGTGGGCACGGGCGCCATGTTGTTCAGCAAATTCTCCAGTCGTCTGGCCAAGATCCATCAAAACTCCATCGCGTCCATGACCGCCCTGGCCGAAGAAAGACTCAACAACATTTTCACGGTCAAATTGTTTGCTGCCGAAGACCAGGAACAAGAAGAATTTGACAAGGCCAGCCAGATGATCCTCAGCAATGCCACGCGTGCCAAAGCGGCGCGTGGACTTTTCATGGGTGGTCTGTCGCTGTCGGTCAACTGTTCGCTGTTTTCGGTGCTGTATTTCGGTGGCTCGCTGGTGCGCACGGGGGAACTCACGATTGGCACACTGACCACATTTGCCTTGTACTCAAGTTTTGTGGGTCTTGGCTGGTCTTCGTTGTCTTCTTGCGTCGGCGAAGTCAAACGTGTCAAGGAATCGTCTGAGATTCTGTACAACATGCTGCGAACGCTTCCATCCAGCGAAGAACCGCAGGGCGACGAGGAACTAGACACCGTCAAGGGCCAGATTCGCTTTGAAGACGTTGAGTTTTCGTACCCGTCGCGCAAAGACCAAAAGGTTTTGTCCGGACTCAACTTTGAGATCAACCCCGGTGAAGTTGTCGCGATTGTTGGCAAGAGTGGTGCGGGCAAGACCACCGTCGCGTCGTTGATGACCAAGATCATCACGCCAGAAGCCGGCAAGATTCTGTTGGACGGCGTCGACACCAAGACGCTCAAGACGTCGTGGCTTCGTAACCAAATTGGCGTCGTCAACCAGGTTAGTCTTCTTTTTTGGGAAATGATAGATCACGAGTGTCGACGCGCATGTTCCTGACTGGTTGGTTTGCTGGATCTCATTTAGGACCCCGCTCTGTTTGCAACCACCATTTCCGAGAACATCATGTACGGATCCCCCGTCAAGGACCAGAACCGCTTGATCGAAGTCGCCAAGCAGGCCCATGTCCACGACTTTATCATGAGTCTTCCAGACCAATACGACACCTTTGTCGGCGAAAAAGGACTTGAACTCTCCGGCGGTCAAAAGCAACGCGTCGCGATCGCTCGCGCGCTGTATAAAAACACCAAAATCTTGTTGCTCGACGAAGCCACCAGTTCGCTGGACAGCCAAAGCGAAGACGCCATCCGCACGTCGCTGGACTCCACGCCCCAAGACCAGAGCGTGTTCATCATTGCGCACCGACTGAACACCATTCGGTATGCCAACCGCATTCTGCATCTCGAAAACGGCAAAATCATCGAATCCGGAACCTTTGACGAACTCAACCAAGAAGGCACGCAATTCTATGAGCTGGTTCATAGCTCCAGCCCCATTTTGTAAAAGTCGATCCATCCTGCACTCCATCAAGAGTACGTGCTGCAGGGAACGGTGCAGCGACCGGAACAATCAACAATAAACAAATCCACAGAAATGAAATGAATGGCTTCGTGTTATCGGTTTGGTGGGGTGGATGAAGCGCTGCTTGCGTTCCTGAGCTTTCTTTTGTTGTGCATGACGAAGTGTTAGGGTGCAATGACATCCTGCGTCGTCACCCCCTGAAGCTTGGCACAGCACGAAGGGCATTGGTTGATGATCGCTTCAAGATGGTCCGCATAGCCGTTCATTTGAGCCAGATTGTCCTTCAACGCCAAACACGAATCGCGATGAGTTTTGATCGTGCGGGCTCGGAGTCCGATCCGAACGAGATTACCTCAAGGAGTTTGAATCGTTCATCACCAGTCACAGAAGCAACGCCCGGGCTGACATCTTCCATCGCTTTTTCTTCTTCGTCGGGCTGGAGTTGCGCCTGGCCAAGTCCCGCTTGCCCCTGCGTTTTGGCACAACCATTAGCTGACAGATGGCAACTAGAAATCGACAGAGCCGACGCTGGACTTGCCTGGAGTTTCGCCTGCTCAAGTTGCGTCTGCAGGCCATCGATGATGATCTCTTTTTCTTTGACCTGTTGTGTCGTCTTTATGACCTCTTGGTTGATCTCTTCATTCCTTTGAAGCAGTGCTTGATGTTTTTCTATGCAGAGCAAGTGTCGGTGATCGATCAGCACACGTCCACCTGCTATCCACCTGTCAATGCACCTGGCATCACTGACCTTCAAGCTGCTTGATGGATATTGTGAGTTGAAAGCAGTCTTTCTCAAGCTTTTCGTTCTGCAGCTGCAGTTGCTTTTGTTTTTGCTGAACAGCACCCTCCATATCGTCAGAGTCCGATTATTTCCACTAAAAGTCACCAATCTACTGCACTTGTTGCTCTTCTTCACTTTGTTTGCTTGAAGCCTGCTGGTCATCTTTGCAACAAGGCTGGTTGATTGTTGGCGCTTGAGCTTGAAGGACAAGTAAAGCTTATGATGACATCAGGCACTGTTCAGCCACAAAACACTGATCTCGAAGCCACGTTTCAACATTATTGCTCGGTTACCTTGGTGTTTCTCGTTGAGTTGGTCGTACAAGAGCTTTTGATCTCGATGTTTGGCTCGCAGTTCATCGCTTTCCGTCTCCAGTCTGCGCTTCTCTAGTATCCATTTGCTTTGCTCTTGCTCATGCAGTTGCTGTATCTGCTGCAACTGAAGATTTTCTTTGTCTTCTTCCTGAGGATCTCTTGCCTGGTCTGGTTCTTGCAACCCGATTTTTTTCTTTGCTTCTGAGCCCATCAATGATTGTTCATTGGTTGTTGGAGAATTCTGATGCAAAAGAATCGCGTCGAAACGAGGTGCCAGGTCTGCCAGAGAACCACCAAGGTCGATCACAAGATCTCCATCGGCGTCTTTGTGAGGCTCGCTGAAGACGGGATCGTTGCCGCAGATTTTGAGCAGTTGCTGGGTCTTTTTCGTCAGCGCACTGTTACCATTCACATTCAGCCCAACAAAAGAAAAGAAAGAGTTGATGCTTGGTCCATGTGCCCATCCTTGGAAGGAAAAATCCACTCACTCAATGTACGTCTTCTTGAGCGCTTGGGTGTGAGTTTCCATCGACTGACAGCGGTCCATTAACAAGTTGTGGGCCTTGATCGACGCCTTCAGCTCGTGGTCGAGTCGATCAATCAGCGTCTGTTGATCGCGCGCTTTCTATCGACACGCATCAGCCTCTTTCGATCCCCACAGACTCATGCAGCTAGTAAAACCACTCACTTGGTCCATTTTGCCAATGGTCTCGCACATGTTGGCTTTGCTCTTGTGGGCGTCGGCCAGTTGTTGGTTCAAGTGGTCGATTTGCTGGCGTAAGAGCTTTTGTTGGGTTTGCACACAAGTTCGTTCCACTTGCTGACGGTTCTGCGCTTCTTCGTGGCGATTCAGCTGCTTGAGAAACGTTTCCAATTGACTCAAACGTGGACGTTTGCTGTCGCTTTCCGTGCAAAGTGGCGGTGGCGGCGCCATGTTGCTTTCCTTTGGCAAAGATTGAAGTTAGATGTGTGCAGAGTGATGATCAGGGTGCAGGGCAGGGGGCGGCGACCTTCGTGCAACCTCTGTTTCATGTTGCTCCAACATGCCGCTGAATCTGATTCCAGGCAGTGGCGCGCTAATGCGCCACAACGCCCGGCTCCCGCTCCCAAAACGCTTTGTAATGCAACACAACGCAAATGAAGACAATGGACCGACCGAGGCCCATGGTACTTCACTGGTGTACAGTAGTGCATTTGTGTGCTGTGCATTCTATTCTCAAAATGGAAATGATTCACTTCCAGGTCGTTGAACAAGTTGATTCGCATTCAGGCAACCAACCATCTGATATTCCACCTTGTCTGGAACAAGAACAAGACCACAACGAAATGCTGATGCAACACAAGAAAAAGAAGCCATGCGCTTCGCTCCGCCCATCTCCATTTGCACGAGTGTCCCAATGGCCAATCTCTGCATGCCGACCATTCGATTCGATTGTCGTGCGATGGCTTTCTTTGGGTTGGCAGCGTTCCGTCAGAGGCAGCATCCAGCCCTGGCACAAGCACTGGGTGCGACCCGTCCCTCCCCATCCGTCAGGGTCATGCTCAATGTGATTGATGGTGTTTGCACCATTTGTTCCTATGAGTTCGACCGGCTCAAGAGAAACCCACGAGATGATGAGACGATGAGGAGGAGGAGGAGGAGGATCATGTTGATGTGTGTGGATGCGATGGGCAAGAAAATCAGAAGCCCTCATGCCAGGTGTGCCCCATGAACCCATGGCATTGGGTCTGGGTATTCGCTTTGGTGACGTGCAAAATCTATTCGATAGTTGCACCAAGTTCAATGGATGCGAGCGGGTGTTGAGCGCTGAATGCGAATTTCTTTTGGAGATTCGGCAAGAATAAATGCCAACTGAGAAAGAGAAACCAGCCAACACAGACCAACAGAAGCACGGAGAAGCTGGTCTCTGGACAAGAAGTGGTTTGGCGGATGGATTTGGCGCCGTCAAAGGCCAGAACTCCCGTGGCGATGCTATGCGCACATCCAGTTTCCTAATGCCACCACCAAACTCATTATTAGGTGCTTTCTTTTCTCCCACAGGCTTCAGTTTCTCCAAGCCGTTGGCCAACCGGCACTTCACGAAACTGTGATGCGCCATCACAGGCATTACTGATGTCTGTCGAGATCATGGTGAGACGCGCAGCACCACCCAAGCAACCTGCCAGCCAGCCAGCCACCAGCATACACTCAGTTGCACAGCTCTTGGGCGCTACTTGTTCCAGTGTAGCTGGATGGAACGAAAACAGTGGAAATTGTTCTACGTTGCAACTCCTGAACGAATGATGAAACTTGCAGATGGGGAGGTTTGATGTGCCATTTGTCCATGGCATCGCTTGGTGGAGGTCTAGTGAGTCACTCATGGCAGGATCTTTAGTCAAATCATCCTGATGTGGCATCAGCATCATGACGATACGACTCAAGTTCCTGCCGCTGCTGAGTTTGGAAAGCTGGTGTGGTTATGTGTTTGTCTGATGGCAAACCCCACACCAGCTTCAGACGTGGTTGTTCACAACAAATGGCTCAACCGTTCACCTGCCACCCATTTTAACCAGTTTGGGCGGTTGTTGTGCACAGCGTGACGTGTGGTCCAGTGCGGTCCGCTGTGCTGTCAGGTCCCTTGGCCGTGAATGCGAATCTGGAGTGGCACTTTTTCTTGCCGATCCAAAGGGCAGCAGGGGTTGAAGCTCTGCGCGGTAGCCAGCGGTGGGTTTTCTTTGGGTTTGATGGTGCGGTTGCAGTCAAAAGTCACTTTGACCCACCGACCGACGGCCATCAGTTGACGCAAAGAAGTGCAAGCGTCGTTTACACCGTTCTTTCCAGTTGATGGATGCAATGCGAGGTCTGTCGGTCAGAACAAAATGAAGCTTCAAGGTGGGTGTTGTGGTTTTGTGGTGAATGTGAATGCGAATGGTTGGGGCAGGTGACTGGACTGATGGGTGGAACAAGTCCGGACTGTGGTGGTGGCTATCCGTTGACTTGGCTTTGTCGGTGGTGGCGGCCATGGGCATGACCAGTCGTGGGTTGATTACGGTCTGGCAGCAAGCCGAGCAATCACAGCGATGCGTTTGACAAGGTACGAGTTGATCTCGAAAACGAGCGAGAAGCTTGCTTTTCCATGGACCTGATCGAATCGGAACGTGTCAGGGAGTGCCGCGAGTATCCATCTGGTTGCGTAAGCTCTCACGTGTCAGTTTGGAAGGCGCAAACCATTGCGGGCAGCGCTGTCCTTGTCGCGGGTGACACAAGAACTTGCAGCGAGTACAGTAGTCAGCATACAACTGGTATCACACCATGAACCATGAACCTTGACCTGCAGGGAGCAATCGCTTTTATCTTGACGGAACTCAGAAGGGTCGCAGCTGTGGAACCTGGAGACTTCAAGCCTCACAAATCCTTGTTTCTCTTCTCCGGCAATCCAACTTCAGACTCAGAAACTGCTTGAAGTTCATAGCGAAGTGTTTCGCCAACATCGCGCGCGTCGCAGTCTTATTGAAGTCCCTTTGAGAACGCACGAAGTGTGCACCATTGTAGTACGCACGTTGAAGTGAGGTCAGCTCCTCCTCAATCAGTCAGTGGCGGTGAATGCGAATTCTGGAATGTCGGTTGGGTGCCGGTTGAAGGTTTTGACTTCTCTTCGAGAGAAAAGCCAACGCGTTCGAGTTGTGGACGTGGTCTTCTTCTTCTTCTTTTTCTTGTTGTTGTTGAGAGAGTCCTGGGTTGGTTCCAGCATTCCATGTGGCGGTGATGATGAACCCAGTTGACGATGTGGTATTGTAGTACCAAGATCAGATTAGCCACGAAGCCCTTGACTAACTGATTGGATCTGCTCTGAGATACCTTGGCAAATGCTTCCAGAGGTTGACTGGTTTGCATGGTGGTGGTGAACGCCCAGACTGTCGCCCACCGAGAGAAGAACCATACCCCAAGTTGTTTGCTGAACCGATTGCCCGCAACGCAAGGCTGCAGCTCCGCACCAACTGACTGATTGCTTTTCTTTCTGCCGACACTGCACCCGTTATTAAGCTTGCCCTACCGTTGGGCAGCTCAGTCCAGTGCACATCCAACAACTTTTCGGCTTTTTGTTTCTTTGTTGCTTGAGGCGGTGCAATGCGTTATTGTGACATGTTGCGTTGGTTGCTTTGAACAAGCACACGCACACACACACACACACACGCCTGCAATTTGGCTTCCCGCTGCTGTGTCTCCACGGATTTTTTATGCTATTGGAACGTGAACAGCCAACCAAACACCAACAGGCGACAGGTTCGCTTCCATTACGATTGCCGAATGCGCAATGCACAATGAAACGGCAGTTCCAGCATGAGCCGCATTCCCATGTGTGTGTTCCTGGCCATTGAAGCGTTGAATATCTGGAGCGAGAGAGATCAGAAGCAGATCAACTCATTTGCGCATTCTCACATAACACGACTTGGATCATGCACAAAAGCGACGAAAACACGATAAGCTGCTGGCGCAGTTCAAGAGTCTTCGGTGCGGGAACACCATCCAATCGCAAGATGTTCTCACGACTTGAGGCGATGACTCGACTTTCTCATTGAATCATTTCACTTGCTTTGTGCCATGCGTCCATTTGTTGCGTTCCCTCGGTGCAGAGTCGAGTGTAAGTGGTGGTTCTTGTTGAAGTTGTTTTGCGATTCTCGTCCCTTTGTCTTGGCATGCGTTTGTCTCTTGGTTGAGAGATCCCAAAGCCCTGTTGTGAGCGTGGCTGTGTGGGTAATGAGGTGACGTGTACAATGCCCAGCAAGCGAACTGGATGTGATGCTTTGAATTGCTGGTGTTAGCAGTCGCGTAGTGTCGTGTGATGTCTAGACCAAAGCACCAAGAAAAGCGTGATCGCAACCAAGCTAGAGTCTTTGGTGTCTTCCCTGTGACTTTTCGAGGTTGGTGATCGCATTAGCAGTTTAACGAATCTACCTTACATTGGGAATGTGAAGCATTGATACAGCGAATCTGCTTCCGCCCAAACCTACAACTGGAGTGCTCCGTTGAGTGTAGTCGCTGCAGAACTCACTCACATACCTTGGTCCATGCGTGGAGGCCAGGCGTCAGATACCAACAGCACTCACCGGCGAGATGCCGTTCCGCTTTTCTATGAGGCGCTTTGGATGTGAATGCGAACGGATCGGCGCGTGTTGGATTGAAAAAACGGCACCTGCCACGCGCAAGGCAGCCAGTACAACACGTTTGTTCAGTGCCGACAAGGAAGGCGGTGTGCGCATGGACGAAAAGGCTATGCATGTACTAGTACAGTACTTCATCGCCCGCTTTCCTTCTTGCATCGCGAAGACGCAAATGCAACAGCACACCAACAAGTCGAAAGTTCAGAAACTGAAGCGTTTCGTGGCCTGACGTTCGCTTGCAGTCCGTGCGAAACGGCAACGAAGAAAACTGAAGTTTGGAGCGTACCGTACATGAGCCGTTTCTTGCCCGTTGTGCTTGGGAGCTGCTCCGAAACGGCGGTGACTGCATGCGCGCAAGGCCGTCAAGTTCGTCGACTGCTCTGGTTCGGTTCGGTCGCTTGCATCGACAGTCATCTCCTCCAATTGGCTGAAAGCTGACAACCTCAAACGAAACTTCAGCCAGTTTCGGTTTCGGTTCAGAAATCTCTCTTGAAGAAAGCGTCAAAACGAAAGAAATCTGCATCCAATCCACCTACATTCATATAGCGCATCCATGTGCACTGGCGCATCCCCAGGCAGTCAAGCACTTCGTCTCAAGATGGGTTGGCCAATCTTTTGGAGTCGTATTGCATTTGGCGCACCTCAGGTTTTACATCCATTCTCATCCATGGCCACAGTTTTTCGTTCGAGCTGCGCTTGGGAGAAGGCGATGAAACTGAACCACCAGAACAACAACCGCAACAACAAACCCCCCACATAGTATACAAACACCTCAAATTGTTGGTTTTTTCAAAACAGACCAGAGGCGCATTTGAGGCCAGTCATTTGTGGTCAGAAAGTTTGACCAGATGGTGGATCTGTTCAAGAACAGCTGGGGATCTTGTTTCAAGCACATCTCGGACCATCTGCTTCAAGCGCTCCATGTGAATGCAAAAAACGCGCAAGATCCCAGATGGCCCGCCATCTCTACCTTCACTAAGGTCTTTTCGATGGTCTGCGCCTTTACCGCTGCCTATCACTGACCCATCACCTGATCAAGAGAATTCATGGAAGGATACGTTGGGATAAGATCCCCATTTGACCACCCTCCCGGTTCCACGGATCAGAAGCGACGTGAGACCTCCTGTGGGCAAAGATAGCGAGGGATGTATCTCTCGCTCTCCCATCACAAGCGGCGTTCCGAAGCCACCAATGCTTATGCGCCAGCCTCAGCAAGAGCCCCAGCCAGCGACACGGAACGCGATTGCTTTCAAAAGGCGAAAGACGCCAATGGCGGCCATCATCAACTCACAAAGACACGAGGTGGCGTGTGTAGCCATCACACGGCTGTTGCCGTCGACCTCGGACCTCGTCGAGTAGACCTCTTTCAGCATAGCAGAATCCGTTGAAGTTCCACCGAGAGAAAAGTGAGAAAGGAAGAAGAAAGAGAAGAAGAAAGACGCGCATTCAGCCAAGTCAAGAGCACAACTGCAACAGGGCCGACTGCTACATCCCTCCCCCATCCAGTTCACACCAAGCTGGTGTACACATTGGGAGAACTCACTTAAGTACGACCTCGCCTGTCCAAGTGACTCACATCACATAGATATACCATATGGTAAGCTTTGTATATCGGCTGCGCCCATTCCATTTGAAGCTTGTGACTGCTGCTGTCATCCTCAGCAAAGTGTTTGGGGTGCGGGTCAGTGATGGGGTTGTCAGCTGTTTTTTTTTTTCTCCTCTGCTGCATTTCTTTGCTTTTCAGCCCAATGACAAATCTTCAAGCAATCAAGACGTGACTTACACATCGGTGATGTGATGACTTGGAAAACTTAACTTGTTTCTCTTTTTCCTCATCTCTTCGCTTCCAGCAAGAAGAAGAAGAAGAAGAAGAAAAAAAAGAAAGAAAGAAAAAAAAAAAAAGAACCGCCCTCCCTTTTTGATGGAAAGTAATCTATCACCAGATGACTCCAAAGGGGAAATCAAGCTCATCTCCTCCTCGCCGCTGATTGGACCGGATGCGGGGAGAAGAAAGGGGGGAGGGATCCAAAGGTCCTCCTCCTCCTCCCCGTCTCCGTCACGACACCATAAAGTCTGCTCTCTGGTCAACACCCAAGATCCCCTAATCCATTTCCAGAAGTCCGGCTCTCCAGTCACCAAGTGCGACAGTCCATTTACAGTGCAGTGGGTGTAATCAGGCGTGTGGTCAGCAACTAACCTCAACCTACTGTACTCTTTGCAAGCCCCAGCCGCAATGCCAAAAACGGAGACATGCCGTCGATCAAAGGGAGTGCCGCTTTGTACAGTACTGGTAAACGGGTGTGTACTGTACTACTGTACTGTACTGAACAGTTTTTGGTGTCTTCGATCAAGCCAAGACGTCTTCCTGCCCGAACCCGAGCGGACGGCAACCCCACTTCCCCATTTCCCCCTGTCACTCACACAAGCCATAACCCCCAGCTGGTGAGCGAAAGAAAAGCAGAAACAAAAGAAAAAGACAAGCAAACCATCCTACTGTACAACGAGATACCGTACGTGAAAAATACGAAAGAAACCCAAAGCCAACACACCAGCAAAAACGCGAGCAGTGGAAACGCGCACTTCCAAAGTGCAGCAAGAGGAGGGAAGAGCTCAAGTGCTCTCCAAAAAGCCCAAAGCCCCCGCGCCACTCCACGACGGTACGGTAGTCAACCCGCAGCAGTCCACTCCACGTTCCAAGCCGAGTCGTCTGCAAAAGAAAACCAATCTCGTCAGTTGTCAAAGTGAGAGCCACCACACAAGCGAAGTGAGTGTGGTTAGTGTCCAAGTGTCACTAATCAGATAGACCTGAGCCACACGCACGCCATCACCCGCCATTTGGACTCATCCATCCATTGCGCCAGATTCCACACAAAGTCACGCGGGGTTGCGCGCTGCTCATACCGATTCAGCAATTCCGCGATTCAGCAGTTCCGCAATTCACCGATTCACCGATTCACCGATTCACCGATTCAGTCATTTCTCAGCAACCCAAGTTTTTTTTCTTTCGGATTTCAGCCACATTCTCCCAGCCAACAGTTTGTGATTGTGGACAGTCTGATTCCCTCGAGGTGTTGTTTGATCTGATTCCCACCACCGAACCCAAAAGAGCACACGCAAACGAAACAATTCGCACCAATAGTCATCTGCGAGGTATTTAAGACGACGAGTCAATGATGAAAGTGGCCAATCCGTCTCGCGCTCCCCATGGTAAATTCGCGGCATCCGTGTTGGACGGCGGTGTCAGCGTCACCATCAACGCCAACGCCAAGCCAGCACAAGAACAACCGCAAGTATCGTCGTCGTCCACAACAGCTTCCTCATCGACGTCACGATCGATCCACAGCTCATCCGCACCAGTCGTGTCCACAGCTGAATTCAACGCGGCCCAACGCGCCGAGCAACATGCGCTAAATCTGTTGTTTGTTAATGACCAGCTGGCGTTCCAGCCACTCACTTCGGTTCTTCGTCGTGATCCTTTTTGCATTCCGCGCGCCACCGACCCTGTCAGCACTGCGTATCGTCCAGTGTACAACCCATTGAGCATTCTGGAGAAGGAAGAAAAGCTTTTACCCAGCCATCTCAAGTTGGACCTCACCGAGGCGCCTCCGTCGGCTTCAGCTTCGTCCTCAGCAACAACCTCCGCATCAGCATCTTCGTCTTCTTCACCCAAGGCTATGGATGTAGACGAGCAGCACCCACCCAAGGACTCACCCGCCACGAGCCAGCCACAACAGCAGCCACAACCAGAAGAGAAAGAGCCAGAATTGTTCTGCGCCACGCCGTCGGGGTCGTCCTCAGGCTTTCACGAAAACCTGTTGATGGGCACCTTACCTCGTGCGTCCACCTGCAATCTGCTTGCGTTGGAAGGCCTGGACACCCCCATGACCCCCATGACGCCTACGTCCACAACCACTTCAGCATCCACAATCAACGACAATGACGATGTGTCCATGAAGGCCAGCGATTTCCAGTTTTTGACGTTGGACAAAGAGAAGTGGACTCAGACTCAGACGTCGTCAACTCAGAATCAGTTGGGTGAGCCGTTGGTGATGACACCTTCGGGTTGGCCCAGCGGCACGGTGACTTTTGGCAATGAGATGGACATGGACATTTGTGGATCGTCTGCTTCGGATTATGAAGACCAGTCGGTGTTGCCTGGTGCTGCGTCCAATGCACGCAATCCGTCGACCCCAGAGACGCTGACCAAGTATTTGCCGACCAAATCGCCGCGATCTCAGATGGCCACTTTTGCCGACCCTTGCTCGCGCACCATGTTGAGCGTCAGCAATGAACAATTCCAGCAGTTTCTCCTGAACGAACCCCCACAGAGCCACCCGATGGCATCGTCTTGCTCCATGCAAATGCAGGCAACTAATGGTGTCCAGCAGCCCATGGACTTTGCGTCATCACCACTCAAGAGAGGCAGCCCCTCCTCGGCCACTGCGGGTAACCCAGCGCCTGGTAAAAAGCCTCGAGCGAGAGCCAATTTCCGTCCGTGCCGCGCGCCGGGTTGCAACAAGGGCGCACGCGGCAAATCGGGTCTGTGTCAAAAGCACGGAGGTGGCAAGCGCTGCGCCGTCGAAGGTTGCCCCAAAGGTGCCCAAGGAAGCAGCAACCACTGTCTTTTCCACGGAGGTGGCTACCGCTGCACCGTGGAGGGCTGCACAACTGGTGCCCGAGGTACTTCGGGATTGTGTGCCAAACACGGTGGGTACAAGCGCCGCAAAGACATGGAACCCATTACTGCTGTCTGAGCAGGTGGGAGTCGTAGAACTTCTTGGTCGTCGTGATCAAGTCGAAGTTGTCGGCACCAACAGTTGCGAATCCGTGGCCATGACCTTTTATTCGTGCGTGCATCCAATGGCTGGTTCCATAGCTGAATGGCCAGTCGTTTGGGCATGAATTGGGCGTGGGCAAGTGTGTAAGAAACCAAGTAGTTGCGTGTTTTGTGAGATAGAACCAAGTCCATTAGGGAAGAAGACACACAGAGAGCGAGAGATGAAGGAAACCAACCTTCGTGTACGATAATCGTCGCCAATATGACGAGTTTTGATCGCATTTCTTCAAGCAGAGCACTGGCTAATGCCTGCAGCGGTGTACAAGCGTTGCAGTATTCTTCCAACAACCAAACAGAAGGTGACACGCTCCATTCTGCGCCTCTCACGAGCAGACGAAAGCCTGTGACACCCATTTTCCCACTGGAATGAAGCTGCTCGCTGATTGGATCAAAGCATCAGTGCGACGACACGTGCTTGAATCGATTCGTAGCATCGACCAATTCTTGTGCAATGCAGGGTTCTCCGGCGGAATGGCCAGCAGTGGCCACGATGCGAAGATCGGCCTGGGGCACCGCCTTGTGGAAATCCCACGCCGATTTCATGGGGCAGACCACGTCGTATCTAATCAGCAACGACATGGGATGCGTAAGCAGCGGGCATCTGTGGCGAGATACCCCGTGGACCGCCGTGCAAAAAAACTGAGAGACATCCAGTGAGAACCTGACCTTCCTTGGACGATGACCGTCGGAATATGACGAATCTTGTCGGCGTTGTCAAGAAGGTACTCGTCCGATGGGAAGAACCCTTTATGGTGCGAGTAGTGGCTCTCAATGCGTGCAAATGCCTCGGCGAATTTCGTATCCTTCATGGACCGCTCTCTAGCATTAGGCTTGCCATTCGTTCGCAGAGGTGTGAGCTTCCGGCATTGTCAAAACCAAACAAAGACAGAGGCCCTCGTTTACTCACTCGAGGAATGAACTTGCTGGTGGTACGTTCCCACGTGGTCCAGGCTAGCGCCGCTGGAATGCGCACGTTTGGGTCGTCACTGATCAAACGTTTGTGGTACGCCTCGATAAAGTCGCCACGTTCTTCCTCGGGAATGGCATCACGAAACGGTTCCCAGCAGTCCGGATAGAAGAAATGGGCGCCGTATTGACTATAAAACGCGGTTTCTTGCTGGCGAAACAGGAAGATGCCACGCAGAATCAACTCGCTGACATGGCTAGGGTGGTTGATGGCGTACGCGATGGACAACGTACTCCCCCACGAGCCTCCAAACACTTGCCACTTGTCAATGTGAAGATGGCGCCGAAGCTTTTCCATGTCGTCGATCAAGTGCCATGTACTGTTCAACATAGAAGCACATATCACCACGGGGGTCAAGCCCATCCATGCCAGCAGCAACACACTATGGGATGGATTTTTTCTCACGTGTTCTCTTCAAAACTAGCCCACGGCGTGCTCCGACCAGAACCTCGTTGGTCCAACAGGATGATGCGGTACACTGCAGGGTCGTGGTACCGGCGCATATTAGCATCACAGCCTCCTCCTGGTCCTCCATGCACGATGAGCACGGGTTTGCCATCGGGGTTGCCACATTCTTCGTAATACAACGAGTGGAGCTTGGATACTTGCAGTCGACCCGTCTTGTACGGTTCGATCGGTGGGAACAGCAACGGGTCCACGGCGTCGTAGCAAGTCGCGCGGTTGGCTTGTGCATGGGCAACAAACCACATCACAAAACAACAAGGCATTCGTTTCAGTGGTCATGTAGTGGTGGTGGTGGTGGTGGCGCTGGCATGTGCGGAGACTCACGTGGCTTCACCACCGCTGGTTGATTATCATCGACGTTGACGCTGGTGGCAATGTCTGGAGCTTCCAATGCAACAGAAGCTGCTATTGCTGCCACCATGCAGGCAGCAAGTGCGACGGCATGGGGGGTTGTGTCACTGACCAACCCAATCGGCTCGACATTGTTATCGGTGTGGCTCGCAGAGACGACCCGTAGCAGCGTTGATGCATTTGTCGAATTGGCGGGCAAAGAATCCAATGACCACACTGCTCGACGCCACGAAGCGCAACTAAGTGCTTTGCGCCAAGGCGCGCAGCGGCGTCCAAGACCAAGCATGTGGGCAGGGCTTTCTTGCCTTTGTGTGCACTTGCAGGAAGCGCGTGGGGCTTTGATTGGCCAAAAAGCGAAACGGAAATCCGCATCGCAGAATGTTGGTGATGTCGCTGATGGCGGCGTCACTCCAAGGTCGACGAGGATGACCCATCGCCATGATGACAACACAGGGCAGGTCTCGTTGCTGTGAAGAGAGATCACGCCGAGTCGTGCGAGCGATTGGCAAGTGAGGAGTCGCATTGGGCCGCACAAGACGCCCACAAACAATGCCATGCCCGCGTCACCAAACTATCACGACAACGTTTCCGCCAATTGTGGCAACACGAGTAATAATCGCACCTATTGACCAATAGCGACGCCATGGGGTCACAATATTCTCAAAGCTACGGCATCTGCTTGAAGCGGTTCGTTGCGTCCACCAATTCTTGAGCAATGCCTGGTTCCAGCATCGAGTGGCCCGCCATCGGGACGATGCGTAGATCAGTTTCCGGGAATGCCTTGTGGAAATCCCATGCTGTCTTCATCGGACAGACCACGTCGTATCTAACGAGCAACAAGAGATCGGCATGGTGAGACGACGAGATAGATAGATAGATAGATAGAGACAAATCGCCGAGCCGATGGAATATGGTGATATGGTTGGTACCTTCCGTGCACGAGGATTGTCGGAATGTGACGAATCCTGAATGCGTTTTCAATCAGATACTGGTCTGTCGGGAAGAAACAATTGTTGATAAAGTAGTGGTTCTCAATGCGCGCAAACGGCAAACTTGGTGTCATGCATCAACGTTTCTTCGGCATCGGCCTACCACAGAGTCGATCGAGGTCAGAGATTCAAGGCGAACCCAACACAACATCGATGTGGTTCGTTCCTCACTGGCAGAAAGAGATCACAATTGGTCTGCTCCCAGGTTGTCCAGGCCAGTGCTGCGGGAATGCGTACGTTTGGATCGTCACTGGTCAAGCGTTTGTGATAGGCCTGCATGAGATCACCACGTTCTTCTTCGGGAATGGCATCGCGAAAGGCTTCCCAGCGGTCCGGAGAGAGAAAGTTGGTGCCCTGCTGGAAGTAATAGTCAAGTTCTTGCTTTCGAGCGGTGAGAATGCCGCGCAGAATCAACTCGGTGACATGGCTAGGGTGGTTGATCGCATAGGTGATGGACAACGTGCTTCCCCACGAACCACCAAACTTTGCCACTTGTCAATCTGGAGATGCCGACGAAACTTTTCCATGTCTTCCACCAAATGCCATGTCCTGGCGGTTCATCCAAAAAGACTCCACAAGTCAAATCCAACGAGACCTGCATCAGCAAGACGTAAGGTGAGACTCACGTGTTCTCTTCCAGACATGCATGCGGGGTGCTGCGTCCCGAACCGCGTTGGTCCAACAGAATGATGCGATACGCTTTTGGATCGTGGAATTGACGCATTTCAACGATGCATCCACCACCAGGTCCTCCATGCACCATGAGAACGGGTTTGCCATGGGGGTTGCCACATTCTTCGTAGTACACCGAGTGGATCTTGGACACTTGGAGATAGCCAATGTTGTATGGTTGAATCTTGGGGAACAAGAACTGTTGGCCGTGTCGTAAGGTGTTGCACGCTTGTTGATACCGCTGCAACCAGGAGTGCAGGTGCATTTGACTTCACAACTTGTCACAGCATCAATAGAAGGTGAGATGTTGGCCTTGTTGGAGTGTTGGGCTTTGGCATCGGACTTGTCGGCGCACTGCATTGTTGTAGTCACTGCGCCGGCAGTGCTTTGGCTTTCACAGTGATGTTGTGCTCCATGAGATTGGGCATCGGACGATCGAGACGGGTTGCTCAGCTCCATGAAAGCTGATGGGACCGAAGAATCGTGGCAATGGCTTGTGCTATACCAGCTCACGTCGTAAGGGAGATGGAGTGGCGCAGGCAGGCGCACGCTTTGGCTCTCTCTTGCTTGCAAACGGAACTGAACCGACGGCTCGATTGTGCTTTGGATTTCGAACGACCCGCTGACAGTGGGACCGAAAGGGCCAGACCAGGACGTTGTCATGTAAGTCTGACTGGTGAGAGAGTGCCCACACTAGCTTCAACTTGCAGTTAGTAAAGTCATTCGGACGGTGTCCGACGGCCCGACTGCAACAAGCACGGTGTGCTTTGATATATCGCTTGATGCAATCCACCGGCCACACGTCAAAGAATGACAAGAAGGTCCAAGTTCATTTCTCCATCGCGATGGCTCATGAATGCGGTTGGCTTTTGATCATGTGCACGATCGGTGCTAACCCGATCGTGGTTGCCATGGCCCCCACACCCCACTCGACCAACGACACCGAGTATCGCACATGAAGAGCCAGGACGCGTGATCGTTTGTTGACGGCAGGCCTCGCGTTGATGCAAAGGCGGCAGACAGACACACTCTCTCTTGGAGCCAGTCACGACAACTGTGCATGTGGATGGAAGAAAAGACTCGGTCTTGCGGTGTTTGCAGCACCAGTGGGTGTGTGAGCAGCATCGATTAGTTAAGAGCCGTCACCCGCCGCAAGAAGAACGCGACGTGTGAAATACTCCCAAGCAGATTCCAATTGATCGTCGAAGTGCGTGCACCACATGGGAAGCCATCGCTCATGAGTTCTTGGAAGGCCGTTCGAACCCAACCAGCATCCACCTCACCGACTGGCGCCTCGACCCAACAGACGCAATGCCCCACGCATGTTCAAGTTGGTATCTTTGGTCCCTGTCTCCTACAAACGAATATCCTGACCAAACAGAAAGGAGTGCATCCATCATTTTTAGCAAAACGATGGGTGCTTCCCATGCAATGAGCCTCTTTCACCTCTTGGAATTGCTTTCCTTTGTTTTTCATTCAACCTGCGAGACTCGATTGTTGGATCCTTTTTTTCCCCACCTGCCAAGCAGGAATCAGATGTTGATAGCCCAGATAATGATGGGAGTCATCCATTGGCAGCTTGGGGAATTCCTAGGTGCGCCGCGAGGTATCGAACGATCACCCCAGCGATGGCAAGTGACGAAAGCTTCTCCCACTACACGCGCGGTGGATCGATCCCAAAGTCTCCATGGACCATCTACTGCAGTGTGGCGCCGATCTGAACCAATTCGGATGAATGCGGGAACTCGGCCTTGCAAAGGTGAAGGCGCTTCAATGCAGCGAATAGCAAAATGTTTCTGCATCTTCTGGATCATCCAGGTAAAACATCGGCGGCCACTGCACTCGGTGGTGTTGTAGTAAGAGAACAGCCTGGGGGCCTTGATCACGGTGGACTTGGCTTCGTTTATAGAGCAAAGCGAACGAGTGCGCAACCATCAACGAGATCGGTGGTTGAGATTTGGTCAGGTACGTCGTGCCACCCTTTTGCCTGCAGTGTTGAATCGATGCGTGCCGCAAGGTTTGTCTGACGACGTTGATGGTGACGATGCATCGCATTCACGGACCACCCTGGAAGAGAGAGCATCGACAAGTCGCCTTTTGCGTCCAATCGTGATTGGGAGTCTCGACGAGATCGACATACTCTCGAAGATAGGTCCCCATGCGAAGTGTGTGATCTGGTTCTGCGGTTGGCTCCTTAAAAAGACAAACGATACAAAAACCCCACCAGTTTTCGAGTCATTTCTTGCTCTCTTCTTTTCCGCGGTGAGCTTCACGTCTCACACACGTCCCAGATCTCTTCTTGTCAGCAGCTACGAGTTGGTCAACCAACGTCCCGATGGTTTGCAATTGGACATGCACCTCCTTCTGAAAGCGATGTTGCTCGTCAAGTCCAGTCTGCAACTTGTCCAACTGGTGCTGCATCCTGGCAACTTTTTGATTCAACACGTCACTGAGCTCCTCGTTGCTTTCTTTGTTCGCTTCCGTCTCGGTCCAGAAGACAACGGTCCCGAGAGGACGAAGGATGTTGTCGTCGCCGTAGAAACAATCGGCGCCTCCTGTTTCTTCATTCGCAGGCAACTTGGTGCCGCTTTCGGAAAGCACCGTCGTCTCCACCGGTTCCATATGCTTCATCACATCCTCAAACGCATTCAAAGTTTGTTTCGCCTTGAGGGCAGCTCTTGCTTCTTCTGCTGCTTGATGGGCAGCGTATTTGTACCACGGTTGGTTATCTGGAATCATAGCATCGTAGAGAGTCACACGAAGACAATGGGGCAGCAGTGCTTCATTTCGCATGGCCAACTCGGCGCGAGCAATGCATTGCATACTCTTTGCACTGTCGGCCACTTGTTGATAGCTTGTACTCATCATGGCGATCAAGATATTCAACAAGATGACCACCGCACCGGTCAAATACAGAATCACCAGCACGTCGGCCACCACACCAGTGGTGCCGGTGCCATTCAGAAACATTTCGGCGTCAAAGTCACCAAACAACATGAAAAACGTCGAGACAAACGCACGCGAATACGTGCGGAACCGCGTCTGAGTGTCTGGATTGTCGCGAAAGATGGCGAAAAAGGCACCGCTGAAGGCAACTTGGAACAACATGTAGAGCATCAAGAACTTGGCGACATCACCAAGCATCTCGGTCATCATCGTGATCAACAATCCGGTCAAACGCAAGATACGCAGATACTCCACGGCACAAAACGTCAATAGCACCAACACCACGGCTTTGGTATTTGAGTACTCATGGCCCGTTGGCGTCGACCAGGTGACCACACTCACAACAATCACACCACCATACGCGGCAAGATTGAGTTTGTTGGTAAAGCTGGAGAAATACTGCCCTGGGCTTTCGAGACAGTCCTTGGCTTCGAGAAGTAGAAACACACCAGCCAGCAACACCGCGACCCAGCGACAGTTGATGGCCTGGTGTTGGTCGTCCGCAAGAAATGCGATGAAGGTGGTCACGTTCAACGTCACAAACAACAACAGTTCCAACGTCCACACCCAGAAAGCAAACGCCGCAAACTTGGCTTGAAAGACATAGTCGAGAGTTGGATGGGTCAGTACAATTTGGAGCTCCTGTCGGCGCTCAAGGTGATTCAAGCACACACGCAACGGCGATTTGTCAATGGGGTTCCACGGTGGTCCGTAAATTTGATGCATCTACAACGAGATACCAAAGCACAAGTTGAAATTCAGCAGAGAACAACACGCTGATGCTGTTCTTCACCAAAGAAAGATCCAAAGGCAAATCAATTCTTACCTGACGAAAGCTAAAGCACCTGTATCGTTTGTGGTTGGAGATTCGTTCACTCTCCGCCATAAACGAATCCAAGTACTTGGTCACCACGGACGGCGCTTGCACCTTTAACAGCGCTTCAAACACTTGATCCGACCAACGAGTGCATGGTCCATGGGTTTTGTTGGCATGGTCGAGTAGGCGCAAAAAAACCTCGCTGGTGGCCTCGTGTTGCGCAGCATCTAGCAAGGCCGAGTTCTCCGACTCATCCAGTTGGTTGATATCCGCGCCATACTGCAAGAGAAGCTCGATGCAATCCAAATGGCCCTGTTGGGCTGCAACATGCAGACAAGTTTTACCAATTGGATGATCGGGGTTTTTCACCATTGCACGTAGGTCAGCGCCGTGTTCCAGCAGCGTGGCCAGATGTGGACATGGATCCTCGCGCGCCACGAGAGCAAAGCACAATGGCGTGAAGTTGTGGATGTTGTAGGCGCCACGGGTCGTCTCCCAGCTCATCGAGTCACTTGAACCACTGGACACGCGGAGGTTGGCATCTGCGCCGTACCGCAGCAAGAGTTCGCAGGTTGATGCCGGTGCCCGCACAATGGCCTGGAAGAGCGCGGTCATGTGGCGGTAGAAACCTTCTTCCATCTGAATGCAAGAAGTTAAGAGCTTCATTCAGTCCCAGTCCTGTCCATCGTTTTGTGTCAACACCTTTGGTGTGTTGGTTGGAGCTGGGGCCACATGGACCTTTACTAGTACCTTGACATCCACCGGCGCGCCTCGCTGGAGCACTCGTTCCAGTAGCCCTGGCTGGTCGAGCAAGCGAAACACGAGCGTGTCACCATCCTGCGTTCGCACGTTGACGTCGAGTGGGTCCAACGCCGTGGGATCTTCTTGTTCTGCTTGTCGATGCAGCAAGTTGAGATGTTCGTCAGTCACCACTTTGGGCGCCCGAGGAGTTGCAGCGGCTGCCAGCATGTGCATGATGGTGCTCTTGCGATCCAAGGTGGTGAAAGAGAATCTGACGGGAACATGGGTCCATGCATTGGATTGCAGAGGTACTTGGTGGTACAAAGGGATTAAATTCATGAGGTATCCATATAAATTTGTCAAACCCTTTCACACATGATCAGAGATCAACGCATCATGTACAACAGGATATGTGTTTATGGTGATGAGGATTCTTCCTCCAGAAGATGCTTGGGGCATTGAAGCATGGTTGCCCGCTGTCATCCTTGGTGTGGGCTTGTGGACCTGTTTATTTGTGAGATCATCTTCCTTCCCCACAGGCAACGTCAACTGTGACCCATGGCATCTGCATGGCAGCATCACCATTGAGAGTCGTTCGGGTGCCGTTGCGGGATCTCCTCTCGCCTGATCTTATCGTGTCCAACAATGAAAGCCTACCAGCAGTGCCTTTCATCGCTTTCGTCAGGTGTCCGACACGCCTTGGCATGCCTTGTGCACCAAAAGCGTTCGTGCCATGGCTGTTCATAGTGTTTGATGATCTCGATGCGGCCACCACGTTCATCTATTTGGCAAAGGGTAGTGTCGTTGGCAAGGACTGCTGATGGCGCAGGGTTGTTGATGCGGCACCACAGTTGAGCCAGCAGAGAGGTTGGTGCACTGGTATAGAACAGACCACGCCAGCTCTGCAGGCAAAAGCCTTGTCCACTAACGAAGAGGTTATGCCGTTTGCTATGGCACCGTTCTTCATACCTTTGGGACGTGCATAAGAGCTGGTAGACGATGACTTGCTGGAGACGTTGCGGTTTCTCTTCGACTCGGACCTCCATTGTCATGCGAAAATCGGGTGGAGTGGAATGGATTCACCACTCAGCACTCGCCGGATTCGCATGGAAATGCTCTGCAGTGAGTGACAAGTAGCAGGTGGATGGGATGGCATGGGATGATTGATTGTCAAAAGTGAAGCCAACTTCATTGCAAGTCGTCGTCGTCGATCTTCCGGTCTCAAGAGGAGGGGACCCCCCTGATTTTTAAATCAGGATGACCGTTGAAACCAGGGCAGCAAAGCGGCGGACGATAACACTTTGAGATCTTCTAGTGGGTGCCCCCTCCCCCCCCCCCCACCCCGGCACCACTACCTCCACCACCACCATGAAGACGATGTACGCCAAGGCAGTGGCCGCCAAACGTGACAAAGCTGCCGCCCCAGCTCCAGCTTCCTCGCGTGTCGTCGCACCAGTCGCAACGAGTCCCAAGACAGTGACCGAAGAGCAGCTCGATGAGCTTCAACAAAACGTGGAGCAAGCTTTCCACCAAGATCCAAAGCTATTGGCTCGATTCGACGTCAACGTCACCACGGACGAAGGAGACACCCTCGTGTTCCGATGCCTTGAAGAGCCCGAGTTGCTAGAGGAAGTGTTGAAGCGAGGAGCGTCTTCGGTGATCAATATCGTCAAGGATTGGCACGAGGAAGAAGAGGACGAGGTAGAGTGGGCTCGGTGAACTCAACCAAGCGTCCATTGAAGGTCTGTCAACTGAAGGTTTCTTGCGTGTGGGTGGCTTTCTGTGGATACCTAGGAGAATGAAGAAGAGCAAGTGGAAGAGCACGGAGACGAATACGGAGGGATGACTGCTCTTCTCCAAGCCATTGATGTCGGTTCGGCTTCCACCTGTGAGATCTTGTTGCGCTATGGCGCGGATGTGAATTATCGGATGTCGGACGAGTCCGAATCGATCGAATGGAGCTTGCCCCAAGGAACGTACAACATCCACGACTTCACGCCGTTGTTCTTCGCCATCGTCACGGCGGAAGAACCGTACGAGCACATGGAAACTCTGCTGAAACATG
>JAMFLO010000426.1:0-27125 GCA_027475765.1 Paralagenidium karlingii
CTTGTTCTGGGGCTTTGGCTGTGCCACCCAAGTGCGCGTGGCCAACCATTTGGGTGCGAATCGCCCCAAGGCTGCCAAGGCGCTGGGTTGGATGGGCTTCCTCTGTACAGCTGCCTGTGTGTTGGGCCTGGCGCTTGTGACTTTCTTCATGCGCGAAAAAGTGTTTGAGATTTACACGTCGGACGACGACTTGCTGCGACTCTGCATGATGGTGCAGCCCGTGTTCATCATTGCGTTCCTGATCGAATCCATTGAGATCTTGACCGCGGCCGTGCTGACTGGCATGGGCCAAGTGGAAGTCACGGCGTGGACCAGTTCGTTGACCACGTGGTTTATCGAATTGCCCTTTGCGTATATTGTCGGTATCGTGATGAACGTGGGCTTTTTGGCGCTTTGGTACGGCATTGTGATCATGGAGATTATCAAGTTGTCGGTGTATTTGGTGACGTTGGCGCGCATTGACTGGTCGGAAATGGCGCGCAAGGCCATGGAGACCATGGAAGTCACGGACGAAAACGAAGAAGAAGTCGAGATGGAGAGCATGCGTTGCGCGCTTTCGGAAGCCGGCAATACGCCGCAGGGGTACAACACGGCTGCGCGCTCGCCCATGACCCGCATGACACCTGGTTCTCGACGTGAAGCGTATGAACGCGTGGACGGCGAATTGCGCCGTCGTGCCAGCTTTGTCTCGCCCAAGCCACAGCGCACCAAATCGTACCATGCCTAGACACTTGCTTCCAACGATGACGAGGTCCACCCGATCCCGAGCGGGTACTGGATCCTCGTCATGGAGTGTGGAGATTCCTTGTTGATGCTGCCTTCCGACTAAACAATCGCCTTTTTAACCAAACGAATCAACACGAATTTGTTGCTGTATCTGCGTGTTTTGGTTAGTTGGTTGGGTGGTTGGTTGGGGCGGGCAGCCAGGCGACGGTTGGGTGTCGAGCTCGTCGGCGTGCTGGGGATGTTGAAGTTGGTACAGTAGTTCCAAGAGCTCCAACGAGGCAGAGAGGACCCGCCGTACATTATTCCGTCGACGTATTCGCCTGCAATGTACTTGGTTGACTGGCCCACTGATCCCGTAGATTGCTAGCTCGACAACACGGACACGCGCCGTTGAGGGGTGGAACTACTACACTAGTACCCTCCAGGCTACTCGCTTCTTGGTGGAAACATGGAAAATGCCACAGCAATCGTCAGGTCAGGGATCATGGTCCTCGCTGGAAAAGAGTTGGCATTGGCAGAAGCGGTCTCTTAGCATGTGCACTTGCAATGGCAATGATTCGATCAAATTGACGGAGCATGGCGCAAGATCCACGAAAAACCCGTGCGAGAGAAATATGGACTCGGGATTCCAAGGAGCACAGTCATCCTCATATGATCAATCAGCATTTTGTGATAGTCCCATGACGACAAAGAGTGGTCATGAAGGATACTACTCGAGCGCAAAGACACCTCAATCAGGAAGCCAACCAAATGACCAAATGACCTCTGATCATTGACACCAATACCAATGTCAATCCCAGGTCACGTCTCCTCCAGCAAGCAATGCATGCCAAGCCGATGCAATGTCATGTTGCGCTCTTCTCAACGCATCTTTCAACATTTCATCAGAGAAATCGACACTAGAACCTATCGGAACTGGACAGCCAACGCTGGATTAGTGGCTTGACTTGCATGACCCATTAGGATGCTCTTGCCAAAGCCCGAAACACCATCATACGAATCAACGATCCGTGAAGGCTCTTGACAGGCGGAGCGAGTGCTTTTGT
Source organism: Paralagenidium karlingii (assembly GCA_027475765.1). NCBI lineage: Eukaryota > Oomycota > Peronosporomycetes > Paralagenidium > Paralagenidium karlingii. The sequence continues at coordinate 1,773 of JAMFLO010000426.1, forward strand.
GGGATTGAAATCGGTTTGTTCATATTTTTTGTATGCCATGTCGACATTAGGGACCGGACCACACGCGAACCACTTCGGGTTGTTCTTGTGCACCCTGTCGAAGATGCGTCCAAAGCGAGAGCAAGCAACTCAGATGAGGAAAAACGGTCGACGGATGACACAATCAAGACACGATCAAGTTCGTGAAATGCCTCATTCAACCTCATATTGGTGTCCGCCAAGCCGGATGAGCAAAATCGAAGCATGAGCTCATATTCACGCAGTAGTACGGATGGAAAACGACCAGTGGCATCTCGACGGTCTTCGCGATGCCAAGAATGCAATCACTATGCACCATCCCCCATCGTTGAAGAGGAACGTTGTTGGGCGCGAGCAGTAGTCGAAGTATCGGTGTGGAGACAGCATTGATCAAAGCCAAGATGACAGCAAGTTGGTTGATCCATCGTTTGGAAACAAACCAACCGAGCCAATAGCACTGGTACGTCTGGGACTTAAGTTGGCGAATCCTCTGAACCTCAAGGCATTTCGTCCAAGCGAGTGCCATCCAACGAGCAGAAAGGTCACACCGAGCTCTGCATAATGGCAAGAAATCGGGACAATGCACCTGCTCAATGGATTTCGAGCGGATCTCTCTGGTAATTGATGCATCACCAAGCATTGAGGGGCCACTCCGACGACGCCAAGTTAATCGGATACAACCCGCCAGAGGTCTCAAGGTTTTGTCCACAAGTGATTTGCTTGAACGAAGCGACAAGCGCGGCATCCTCACCCTCAACCGACGAACTTGTGCGACTCACGATGTCATCACAAAATGGCGTGCCAAAGCCTGAGAACATCGCCTGGTCGTGATGCTTTGCGTGATCAACGACGCTCTGCATGACAGCTGCTGGGACGTTTTGCACGTGGGTGTTTTCAAACATGAGGAAATCCATGAGATCTAGCGACCCGAGTGACTGTGGCAGCTCTTTGAGAGGATTGTTGGAGAGGTACAACATGTTGAACGACCGATCGACAAACAAGTTGTTGTCAATGGCTTCGATGTGATTGCCAACCAGCGACAAATACACCAGTGGGAGAGCTCCCAGACTCGTCGGCAGTTCACGGAGTTGGCAAAACTCGAGATACAACGCGTCAATAAAGGGCCAATTGATTCCAATGTCGACCGGAAGTGCACTCAGGTTGGAGTCAAACACCTCAATGTCGTAAAAGCTTGGTGGAAGATTTGGCCCGCGCATGCCTGGCGGAATGCTGCTCATGTTGACCAGTTCCATCGTGACATAGAGGAAATGGGAGTGAGTGTCGGCGTTGAGCCCGGCAGCTTCATCCCAACGAACAATGGTCGAGTTGTAAATGTTCACGGCTTCCAGCTTGTGGAAGTTTTGAATGGAACTTGGCATCTCCAGACCAGAGCAATGCGAAAAAGAGATATATCCTAGCGATCGAGTGTTGAATTCTGCCAGGATAGCCGTCAATTCCTGGCTGGTGCCTTGTAGTTGATGACTGAAGCAATTGATGCTGACCACCGAACAAGTGTAATTCGTTGCAAACCAGACGTTTTGATGGGCTTTACAATGGCTTTGCGCAATGCCATGGCTGGTAGACGCCATGAGGTGACACGTCAGAACGCCACCTCCGTACACAACTGACACGACAGCATGTATCCACGCGCCCCAAGTGGGTTTGCCACTGGGACGTTGTGGTGTGGCGGGACAACTGGAAGCATGTTCCTGACTTGGCAAGACTGGAAGCACCTGGACCACGTTGGGTTCGTGTTCACTTCCTCGCAGCATGCTGCAGACGCTTCGAAGCGACAGCAAACAACTCACATGTGGCACAATGGTCGTGACAAAGTCGATGTAGGACGTAATGAAGATCTGCTCCAGTTCGTGAATGGCCTCACTGTACCAGGTGTCCGAGTACGCCAGATCGGACGAGAAGAATTGGATGTTTGGATCGTACGCGCGGTAATATGGATAGAAAATGATCAATGGGATCACGACAGACTGCACAAAGCTAAGCAGACAATCACACAGCACCGCGACGAGTCGTTGGCGAGCAAGATTTGTCGGCACGAACACGAGGCGAACCATCGGCGTGGACAAGCAGTTGATCAACGTCGAGACGACCGCGAGTTGATTGATCCATCGGGTCGAGACCATCCAACTGAGTAGATAGCACTGGTGGGTCTGGGACACAATCTGGAGAACCTCTTGAAGCACAAACCATTCGTCAAAGCGCTTGCCATCCAGTGAGAAAAACGGTTGCACCCAGTGCTCGACAAGTGCATGAGAGCGTTTGGTTATCTTGCTCAACATGGGGTCTGGTTGTTGACGCTGGCAAAGGCCACCAACGGCTTGACCTGGCCAAGTTGCTGGCGCAACTATCACCGCGTGGGGTGGGGTGGTGGCATTGAAAGCGAGCTTTCCTTGACGCAACGAGTTGACCCCAATCTCGACCGCGCACCACCAATACGCCAACGCCAGCACCGGAAACACCATCAGCAGCACGCGCAGGACTGGAATCGGAAGAAGCGCCAGGGAATTCTCCACGTTGATGACCACAATGGGCGTGAAGAGCATCCAGGCATAAAACCCACTGACAGCCGCGAGAAACGTTCCATCTAGCACCACCACCAACAAAACCCCGCACCAGACCCATCGCAACTGCGTGCGGGTCAGTTGAGTATGCGCCTGCCGATGCGCATGGCGACTGTTGGTATTCGGCTGGCGTGGCAGAGCCATCGATGAACCAGCGATGCACCGAGCGCAACAGAAGCCGTCGTTTCGTCGTGGGAAGAAGCCGTTTCGTATGGAGTTGGTGCTCACAAAAGACGTATTTGGCTGGGTTGACTGTAGAGGGAGTTGTAGAAGTATGATCTTGCAAGGGCAGCATCAAAGTCACTGACGATGGAATTCAAATTCAGTTGTCCGACCCTCTTGATGCTGCCTCGATGGTGACTGATCTCGGTCGATCAGAGGAAGAAGCGCTGGTGGTCGTCGTGCCTGACCGCGTCGATCCACCCCCAACGAATCCTTATGCACGTATCCGAGATTCGTTGGATGGCTAGGACGTGTCCTACTCCACCAGAGACTTGGATTACCTGCTTGACCACGACATAGCCCGTTACGCGATCCTAAAGCACCGCATGCTGGCCACACACGAAGCGCGAGTTGTCCTCGCACATGCGCAAAGAGCCATCAAATCAACCACACGACGTGCTATCACAACTACAAAGGGATTTCTGTTAGAGGCTCCACTGGAACGGAATGGAAGTCAAAGCAAGTCGTCTCTCTAAAATGCGTATTCACGATCGGGTGGAGTGCTAGCTGCCAAAGTGTATCAATCCACAAAGCCGACTTTGAGCGACAAGTCACGATTAATCACCTGCTGAGGAGTGACGGCGAGGAAGAGCTTGGTGTGGTGCGATTCCACGATAGTTTTTCTGTTCCAAGTCCCTCGGGAGGAGGCCAACAACATGTGATTGTGTTGCCATTCTTTGCTCGAAGTGCAGTCGATTTGCTTTGACGCTAGCGGAGTGGGCTGCCATCAAGGTCATTGCTCGGATTAATCTGATGCGCTGTGCCATCCCCACGAGAAAGGATTCTGCTTTGGGGATGTGAAGCCGTCGAATATCATGCTGCATCATGATGAAGGTGGCGGTCAACGTTGGTGGACTTTGGAGGTGTGGTGGAGTTGAGCCATCGAGTGACCGAGTTGACCAAGTTCTACTGTTTGGATGTGTATTTTGTCGAAGGCTTGGAGTCGCAAGATTGGCTTTGCTTGGGGACGACGCTGGCTCACCTGAATGGGCTGGATCTGTTTGAACCTCGCATGGTTAGTCAAGTGGTGGACGAAGTGCTGAATGTGTCGATTGCGCGAAGTGATCAGGCAGTTTGTGCACTTTCGCAGCCGAGAAGGAATTGCATCCGCCTTCAGCGCTTTGTCTGCTTCTTGAAGGGTGGGACGCTCATGAGTTTGGAGATGGAAAGAGGTTCGACCAGCCTTGGGCCGAGTGGTTGATTCATCCTTGGAGCTACGCTGCTTTGCATGCGATAACCCAACGAGTGATTCTGACGTCCCACGTGTCTGATGCTCTTGGTCCTGTGAACACGTCAACTCTGATTCACCACAAATCACTGTCGCAATGGAAGAGTCTTAAAGACATCACTTGACTTGAGCAGTCGATCATCACCGATAAGAGCTGCTGGTCCAATTTGACGATACAGAAGTGGTAGCTCATTGTGATTCTCTCATGGTTACTTGAGGCAAACCAGCATTGTGAAAGGCGTGACTTGCCTGTGGATGATCATTTTGGTGTCAGAAGGTACCTGACATACATGATGCTCGCTCTTGAGGCCAACCGATGTTCGAAGAATGTCTTCCACCTGCTTTGGAGGCAGTTTCTTGTTCTCCATGAGGTATTGCATGTGCCACAAAGTGTTCCTACATGGAGCGTGGTCATACGAACGAAAAAAGACCAGCATGCGTGAAACCATCCGTGAGCGATTACGCCATTGCTCATGAACGAAAAGAACCGTTACGTTGAGCGCAACGCATTGCTCCTTGCATCATTTTCCACGCCGTCATGCTTCGCGACGTCGTCGGCTTTTGACAGCCAACAGACCCCCCTCCCCCTCCCCACTGGGTAGGTTCAACTGTTCCTTTTGCTTGGATTCCTTCGACGCGGAACAAGGGGAAGACGATGAGAAGAGCACAAAACCATCAATCAGTTCATTTCTTTCGCGTTGGGAATCCGCTTGCACTGCTTCGTTTTGTTGTTGTTTTGCTGCTTGTTCTATGGTATAAATGCAACTATTTGCGATATCATCAAGGAACCACCACACAGCACCCAACAAGTCAGACCAGCCATGAGCTCCCTCGCATCCGTGCCGTCAACAGATAACCAACAAAAAGACTCACGCTGGGTCTCACAAAACTCTTGCAATTGGGGCACAGCGCGCGCAGAATTGGTGGGGAACACATATGTGATCAGGCAATACACTGGGAGCTTGGTGGTCTTCTTGTCCACTTTGCAGACCGCAATGCCTTCGCCCTCGCCAACCGCTGGGTCGCCACGGCGACCATAAATGAGTGGCGGGTGGAAGCTATGATATGGGGTATTTGCATTAGATTCATTGCACCAGCGTCTCCCACGTGCGTCACGATCCACTCTCCACTAAAGTACCCACCGGTGCACATCGTATTGCTCATTCAGGAGAATTATCCCGGACGCGATGGTCGTCTCGCGTTTGTCGTAGAGCTTGAGCAGCATACTAAACGTCCCAGGTCATACACACAGCAAATCGTGAGCCATCGGGCTTTCCAGTGCCAGCTGCTGACTCATTTCAGCATTCCTCAAGTCGGCAGCAGAGAGAAGAAAGAAATGACTTGCACTCACTCCATTTCGCCCGCAAGCAGGTTGATGTTGCTGTGTAGCACGGCGCCATCGTGCTCAAAGATCAGCACTTTGACCCACTCTTTACGCTCTTTGATCAAATCGCCCAGAGATGCCACGCTGACGGATCCTGGCGTTGGCGTCGGTGCGGTAGATGCGGCGGCGCCTGGTTGATTGGCATCACCAGAAGACGCATTTGCATTTGCAGTTGACGCCAAGGCAGCAGATCCGGCTGCTGCTGCCGATGCTGCTGAAGAAGAAGAAGGTCCACCGGCAGCACCAGAAGAAGATGCAGCAGCAGTCGAATGGTCGTGATTGCCTTCCGTGGCGCCAACGCTGCTGGTTGCCGTCGGCAACGCATAAGAACTCAAGTGGGACTTGAGCACCTTGGATTCCATTGTAGCTTGGCTTGCCGTTTCAATTTGCGGAAAGGGAGTGCCGTCATACAACACCGGTGTTCTCACCAGTATTACCATCCATCTTAACGGATAGCTATCCAAATACATGTTACGAACAGAGTTGGCATCATGCAAGTGTTTGTGACGGTGGGCACGACCCGCTTTGACGCGTTGATTGCAACGTTGGACGACGAGAAATGCGTGGAAGCACTGGTGAAACGAGGATTTGACAGAATGCTCTTGCAGATCGGCCACGGAGACCATCTGCCACAAACCAAATTCGACCAATTCCCAGACTTTGAGATCGCCTACTATCGCCATTCACCTCTGTACAAAGAGGACGTGGCCGCCGCGGATCTGGTCATCAGCCATGCCGGTGCGGGCTCCATCATGGACGCGATGTCGTTACAAAAGAAACTGGTGGTGGTGGTGAACACTGCACTCATGGACAACCATCAGACGGAACTGGCCCAAGCCATGGCCAACGGCAAGTACTGTGTCGCCACTGACTGCGATGGGTTGCTGCAAGTGCTGCAGACCGGGGACTGGCAATCGCTGCAGAGCTACCCGCAGCCAGACGAGACGGCGTTTCCGCGATTGTTGGATCAAGTGATGGGCATTCAGCATCAAGAGTGAGAACCGTTTGAGCCACAAGTTGACAGAGCCAGAAGCGATAGATAGTAGCAGTGAGTAGGCCCAATAGAAGTGTGAGTAGTTGAATCATGTCGCCTTATGGCTCTCAGTCAATAATGAGGAGTGCTTGCTCGTACTTAGCAGAGTGCAGTTGCCTTTGCCTTTGGCAAGTAGATCAGAATGCAAGCGCCAGCAAGTGATTGCAGCGACACCACGGTGCTCAGCCCAAGGACAAGCCCAGGAACGTCTCCCCTGCTCTGGGCCAACAAGCCCACACGAGGTTTGGACAAGCCACCGCCGCCGACATCACCAAGTGAGCAGCCTCGGAATTCACCTCTAATCAACAACAGCAAATGGTTCACTCCGCCACCATGCAAGCGAGCCAGGCCATTGCCCGTGCCGGATGCTTCTGTAGCGACGGCGCTGGCTGCTTCTGCAGACCCTTCCGTCGCTGTGACCGGATCCTCTTCACCGTTGTTTCTGTCGCCCATGTCCCAACTCAACGTGCTCTCACAGATCAGCGAACTGGCGGAAGCTTCCAAAGTCACCACCCAGAGGGAACATGATGACCCCCGCCATCGGGTCTCGACTCATGCCTGGGCGGCGGCAGCACCCGCAACTTCAACATCATCAACTGCACAACAAGAACAGACTGATTTAGATGTAGCTACCCGATCAAATGCCGCCATGGCTAAACGCAAGCGATCACGAGTTCAAGTTCTGCCAGTTCACAGCGCTACCAACCAGTTCAAGGAAGATATTGAAGACTGGGAAACTTGCAGCGGTGAGTCCGGTTTTTTGTGGGGAGCAGGCGATGCCATCTAGACAGATAGTCGGTTTTCTGACATGACATCCAAGAGCAATTGTTCGCAGGTTCCGACGACGAATCCGACTGGGTCTTTGACGATGACATGCCCAGTGATCTCAAGGACTTCTAAACCATTGAAACAATTCTATTGACAAAGCTAATGATGCCAGCCGGAAGGATCTTTAATTCTCTAGTTATCGGCTTCTTCGGTTTTCAGTCGTGCGAGGGCTTGTTTCTTCAATTTGCGCTGTTCACGACGCTTCTTTTGGGTTTCGGCGCGGGACACACCATCTTTCTTGCCGTCGTCAAAGGCGGCACCCATGTCCACGTGCTCGCTCTTTTTCTGCTTGCTCATGTTGTTGGCTTTGTTATCGACTCGCGGCTTCTTGGCCTTCGGAGCTGCAACACCGCGTTGCTGCTTTTGCTGTGGCTTGGCTTTCGTTTGATCATTGGTTTGTGCAGGCTTGGAATCTGACGTCTTTTGGGACGCCATGAACTGCTGTACATGAGATGCCAAGCTGCTCAACGGGCCGTCTTGGTCCGACTCTTCTTGTGGTGGTTGTTCTGGCTCGCTTTCATCTTCGTCGTCATCCCCAGTCTGTGGCATGACCTCATCATCGTCCTCTTCGTTCTGTTCTGCTTCTGGTTCTTCGGTTTCTTCGTCCATATCTGCCTCTGCCTCCTCTTCCTCCTCCTCTGCTTCCTCACTCTCTTGTGTTTCTGCTTCGTCTTCAGACTCTTCGTCTTCATCTTCTGGTCGCTTTCGTTTTTTTCCTCCAGCTAAAGTCGGCTCGTCATCCTCTTTGGCCACAATCTCAAACTCGCCAACAGGCTTGTTGGCACTCTTCTTGGTCTTGACAGGCTTGGCTTGAGCCAATTCGGGCACTTTTTCATGCAGATATCGGCAACTTTTGCCACGATGGCAACGTCCTTTCTGAAATGCAAAGCACACACTGCGCTTTTCTGGATCTTGACCTGGTTGGGTGGTTCCCGTTGCTGCCTTTGGGGTCTTTTTCTTCTTGTCAGCTGATGGTTCCACGCTGGTGGCCTGGTCGGCAGAAGGCTTCACATGGGAGAAGCGGCAGTTGTCGCCAAACTTGCAGCTTCCTTTTTGCACAAATTCAAAGCACGAACCAAATTCGGTGTCTTCGGTGGCATGCGAGTAAGGACATTGGTCCCCTTTGGTGCATTTGCCCTTTTTCAATAGATAACACGGTCGCGCTTTGGGGTTTTTGCTGCCATCCTGGTTGGGCTTGAACTTATCCTTTGGCACGAGTTCGCGCACGTTCAGCGTGCGGCCATCCACCACTTTCTTGTTCATTTCCTGAATGGCTTTCTTCATGGACGACGCTGCTGTGAAGGTCACAAAGCCAAAGCCCTTGGACTTTTGGGTGTGGACATCCAGCACCACTTTGGCGTCCGCAACAGACCCGTAGCCACTGAACATCTCCGAAAGCGCAGAGTCATCGACACTCTTTGGAATTCCGACCACGATCACCTTCAAGCTGTCATTCGAGCGCATGGTTGATCAAACTGGATTGATAACACTGCGGCCACCAACCAAATGTTTGTTCAATGCCATGTCAATCCATCAACCTCGCAGGATACTGAACGACACCCGGTTTGAAAACAGTATACCGCTGACTCTGAACCGTGTCCAACAACCCGCACCCCACTCCACAAGTGGAAACCGTACCTTACTGGACCATACCACAGGTGTGACAAACGCCGGCCATCCCCTGCCACCTGGGACCGGTTAAAACCTCCTGCAACCAATGTTCCTCTCACAGCTGGACACCATCTGAAAATGCAAAAGCGCAAGGTTTTGGTGTCTCACCTACTCGTGAGAGTTGATTCCGACACCGTTTCATACAAACTTCAAGTGTCGTGATAGATTGAACCTCGTGAGCAGAGATGGTGTTTTAGGCGGGGTCTCTGCAAGGTCAGGCAACCAAAGTGGTCACTTTCGAAAACGCAGGGCCCCGCCAAAAGCAACAAGCTACCATCCTCGCTCGCAAGGTTTCCTTTGCAAAGGAAAGTCACCCGTCCAGTCAAGTCGCACAGTCCATCTACAACCTTCCACCCACACAGACGAGGATTGCAAAAATGCAGCAAGCGACCGCCATGGATTGTGAATGGATGCCACAGCCTGCCGCGCTCCTGAGCAGCGCTTCATCGTCGTGTTCTTCGTTGTTGTCCTCAATGCAACATCATCACCATCACAGCGTGCATCATCTTCTCGGCGTGGGCAGTGGATGTGGAGTTCGCTTTACCAAGAAAAAAGCAGCCACGCGACCGACCCTGTATGTCTCTGTGAGTGCGCGATTGGGTACTGCAGGAAATCGAAAGAGACGATTGGTGGATGAAACAGACAGCAGCAGCAGCAGTGACGAGAGTGACAGTGATATGCCATCGCAAAAGCGTGCGTTGACGTTTCCGGCTTCCTCGAGTGTTGATGAATGCATGGATTCTGTCGAGCCCATGCACCTCTTGTGACTCCTTTACCAAGACTAATCTCATTTTTATCGTCGAATCGTCACATTCGTCCGAAAATCAAACAGCAATTCTTCAGTTTATGGGAAGCCCAACGTGAGTTTCTTCTTTTTTCATGCTCTACTTGGTACCGCTTGTTTGTGGAGATCGATTGGTTTATTTTGGGGTGACGGCCATGTTGCGTCCATGTCTGTGTGTTTTGTGTTGTTGTGATTGTCGTGTTTTGTGCTGTGCTGATGTTCGACCGGTAAATAGATTCTGATAGCGAGATGAAAGGTTCCAACCAAAACAGGAAAGGGAGCGAACCAACGCTACAAAAAGTGACTGTAATCTATTGCATGTTTTGGAAGCCTTCGCTTTCTTTTGGCTTGTTGGTGGTGGTTTCTTTTGCGACTTTGAACTCAGTTTTTGTTTGCAATTGCACAACGCGCGCGCAGGTTTTGATGACCAGCTTTTAACGATTCGACCACCTGGAATAGTGTGGTCCACTCATACGTGTATGGTTCATGAAATGGGCTTGAATACTGGATTCAAATCAAACCAAAAAGTTTCCAATACGTGGTCTGCTTGGACAACCATCCACGTGACTTGGTGTCATCTCCATCCAATCTAGAAGAAATGTAGATGGCTCTTTTTCCATCTGGATCACTCAAAGACGAGCCATAAACAAATGGTCACGAACATCCATGCCGTAAACCGATTGTGAAATATCGCATAACTGTATAAATGGATGTCTTTTGGTAGGTCAATGTTGACGACGTGGGAGAGACCATGACTTTCCAATTTCAATAAATTGCGGAATTGGATGGTAATACGGGCAGAGTTGTGTAACGACAAATCATCAACAGCTGGAACTGTGCAAAGCTGGTCCTGAATTGACAACCCCTATTAGCAAGATCGCACTCCATTGATGTGGCCCACACTATCTTGTCCAACTCCAATAGAATAGTGTAACCACCTGAACGACGTTTTGGCGGGAAACTCGGACCACTGCAAAAGGATGCCAATGTTGGACTGGAATGAAACGCTCATGCGCAATGCAAAGCTCTCGGCTCGTCTGAAGACAACATCAAAGTCAAAAGCCAGTGCATCCACCAAGATAAAGTCCAAGCCACGATCAAAACTTTCGTCTCCACTGGACTTTGTCTCTTCGTCTTCGTCCTCGCCTTTGACGCGCAAGAAAGCTCCACGCCACTCTGCACTATTCGCTTCATCCTCCTCTCCGACGAAAACGCAGCGGTATCTCGACTTTGGACAGAAGAGTCTCGGTAAATCCATCACTTGCAGTAGATGTGGGTTGTTCTATGTAGCAGGAGAAACGGTGAGCACCATTGCGAGAGACCTCGTTGACCTGTTCAAGAACTGACTCACAATTCTTGGCTTAACAACAGGAAGACGAGAAAGAGCATGCTCGGTTTTGTAAAAAGCGACAAATGGGTGTTCTGATCTTCAATTGGAAACATGAGCGCGTGGTCAAGCGCTTTGCAGCTCCCATCAATGCGCGGGTGCTTGAGATTCGAGGCGACGATCCACCGCACCATGTACAGAAGCTGTTGGAGATTAAGAGATTACTCGATGACGCGCTGGGTTTTGTCGAGAAAGATTTGTTTCTCGCCAGAAGACACTTTTGCTATCTGGTGGAGAACCGTGTTGTTGGGTGTCTGAGTGCGGAGCAGATCGATAAAGCAACCCGATGGCAGGAACAATACCCATGCGCATCCTCACCGATTCAATGTGAAGATCAGAGGAAAGAAGCAACCACGCAAGAAAGTCTTCAACGAGAGGCTCTGGTAGGAGTGTGTCAGATCTACGTGCATCCCAACTTTCGCCATCGCCGTATTGCTTCTTGCCTGGTCGACGTCTTGCGTGAGAGATTCTTTTATGGGATGAGTATCCACAAAAACCAGGTTGCATTTGCACAGCCAACAGTCGACGGCATTCAATTCGCGCGCGAGTACTCGGCACCGTGTGAGGTGTTGGTGTACGGGAACACTCTTTGATTCTGCTTCATCACAGCAGGAGTTTTGATCTGGGAACTCTCACATGTACCCGAAGAGTCTGTCTCGTAGTATCCTGGCTCTTTTCATTTAATAACTTAACAACCAATCGGAAGGCTTTTCCACGTCAATGCGTGTCCGTCGATCACATCATCCCCACGCTTGGGTGAGACTGTAGTTGAGCACAAGAACACCAGCAACCTGGAAACACTGAAGCACCACGTCCAGTCTGATCTGTCATTCTGTCCTCTGAATTGGAAAGACTGTGCCATGTACCTCGTAGAGCGCATTCAGTTTCTGATCTGGCGATGGCGCGAAGGAACTGTTGCAATACACAAACTATCCAGTGGTCAAGGTGTCAGCTGTCATGCACATGACATTCCAATTCCATATATCAAAACAGCCTTTCATACCAGCGCATCGGATTCTTTGAGCCGAAGCTGTTTCTTCAGGAACGAGTACACAACACTCAGTGGATCTTTTCCATTGACTGTGAATTTTGTTCGCTTCATTAACGGAGCATTTCCTGTGGCAACAAACTGCAGAGTGACTGCATGTGTTCATCACGTGACACAAAAGCCCTGAGCAACATTTCGGAGAAGCAGCTATGACCCTTCAATACCTTTGTCTTGTCCTTCAGGCCTTCCCACAAAACTCTCTTTGTTTCCTTCTTCTTCTGTTTCATCAACACCCAGGGCCATCCATTGAGAGAACAACCACAAATCCCAATCATCAATAGCATAAAAACACACCTTTGAGGTTCACTTCCATTTTGGTCCAGCACACCTTATTAGTAGACTGTGGGTGTACTGTGCATGTTTCAAATAGAAGAATCAGGGGCTTATGGCGTAATCCAACGGTTAACTAACCGATTTAGCACAACTGTTATGCAGTACAGTTGTGCTGTACCCCTACAGACCTGTTGTGCCACAACAGTCCCAGCCCAGCTGCTCAATGCCAGCACTTTCATGGAAGGATCAGTCGTGACCAAGCTGCTGCTGTGGACCAGTTCCAGCTGTTTAGCTGTGGGATGCTCTCTGACTGAAGCAAAACAGTAGGATAGCATGGCCACGTTGACCATGAGCCAAGCACACCTTCATCGGAATCATGTCACCCATCATTTGTGTGCAAAGCGCGCAAAATGGATTTCTTGATGACAGAGAAAGACTGCCATCAGCCCAACGCCGCCCATCCAATGCACTTTCATCAGACCCAACAAGCTCGCACAACCCATGCTCTCACTTTGATCCTGCAGTTTCATTTGCGCCTACGGTGGGGAGATGAGGGCATCGCGGAATAGGGATTGTTTGCACACTCGGCTTTAAAATCCTGGTGCAAAAACGTGTTCTACATCAAAACTAGGTACAAATCAGTGGATCGTTTCCACAAGGCGAGAGTCCTTGTCTCACCATGTATACAAACTGTTCGATTCACGGATCTTGACTGTCCCTTTCTGCGATTTCGAAGCTTTTAGTGGCACTCCACTGTGTACCGTATTCTAGGTATCAGGAACACTGAACGAAAACCTTCGGTATACAAAACCCAAGAGATTCTCGAGTTGGAGCCCGTGCAAAAAAACCCGGCTGAAAGGACATTCACTCTCTCTCTATGTTTCACTTTCCTTTAGAACCCCAAGAGACCCCAGTCCCAGTGTCAGTGTTTGAGTTGCGCGCAAGATGGAAGAGCAACAACAGGTGGAAGATGTCGTGCGCGGTGCCTCCAGTGAGGAACTCTCGCTCTCATTGGCAGCAGACGCCGCCACTGCTGCCATCAGTAACAACAAGAACAACAAGAAGAGCCAACTTCACAAGTCACTTTCTCTTCCGTCTTCACGAAGAGCTGGGATCCGGGCCAACGACCGTTCCCGTACGGAGGAAGAAGATGACTCGTTGCTGGAAAGGGACCCCGCGACGTTCGCGCGATTGCGCATGTACGAACTCTACAAGGCCCAATTGCTCACCGATGTGACCCTGGTGCTGGCCTGCCATGACACCTATGTGCATGCACATCGCGTGGTTTTGGCGGCCGCTAGCCCTTTTTTCCTGGCGCTGTTCACTTCGGGCATGAAGGAAAGTTTTACGTCCACCGTCGAATTGCTGGATGAATACGATGTGGACGCCTTTCGCTGTTTGATTGAATACATGTACACAGGCCGCCTGGTGGCCAACGACGAGAATATTCTTGCCGTTATGCACACTGCGAACCAGTTGGAAATGCTGGACGCCGTCAACGCCTGCTGTACACGACTATTGGGTGAGCTGCATGCCAGCAATTGTGTCGACGTGTATCTCGCGAGCCATGAACTGAGTCTGCCGTCGAAATGTCGCGCGCTGAGCCAAGCAGCAGCCGCGTATATGGAAGTGTTTTTCGACGCAATGGTGGAGAGTGAGGCGTTCAAGCGATTGGATTTCGAGAGCATGCTGGCCATTCTCTCGATTCGAAATGTGCGCCAGAAGAACCGATCGTTTATCGTGCCTGCCGCACTAGAATGGGTATGGTATGATGAGCCGCGTAGAACCTGCTTTGTTGGTGCCATTTATCAACGCTTAGGTTGCTCAATGGCCATGAACCTATCAACTGAATCGCTTCCGCGGGTGACTCCTATCGATTGCGTATTGGACTGTGTTGTTCCGAAAAAGAGCAAGCGCTTGATGAGTCCCAATCGTCCTCGTAAGCGCCGTTTCACTGAGACGATGTACGCAATAGGTGGTATGAACGGCCCACGTGCGCTAGACTGTGTTGAGTATCTCGATCTCATCTCTTTGCAATGGACACCGGTTGCTGCCATGAATGAGCGACGAGCATACTGTGGTTCAGCTGTTGGTAGTGATTCAAGGATTTACGTGTGTGGTGGTGTTTCCAACGGAACTTATCTCAACACTGCGGAGGTGTTCGATCCGCAACACAATTCATGGACGGATTTGCCGCGAATGACGAGAGAGCGCAGCTACTTGGGCTGCGCGTGGCTAGATGGCTGTCTTTATGCTGTTGGCGGCTTCAACGGAAGTCTCCACACCCCAAGCGTTGAGAAATATGATCCTTCCACCAACGAGTGGGAGGAAGCGGGTTCACTGTGTGTAGGCCGAAGCGGGCTTGCAGTGGCTGTGGCAAATGGACGACTTTATGCCATTGGTGGGTATGATGGTCATCAGCATCTGCAGAGTGTTGAGGTGTATGAGCCGACGCTGAATCGCTGGGAGTTAATGGAGTCTATGCAGTGTGCTCGCAATGGACCAGCTGCAATCGCTGTATGTGGAGACAGCAGCAGTGATGATGACGAAGACCACGCAGAATGCGACGACGACCATGTGATTTCGAAGATTATGGTAATGGGCGGCGAAGCGCGGCATGGCGATCGACAAGATTCCTGTGAGGTCTTGGATCTTGCTACAGGCAAATGGCAGACTGCAAATTCTTTTGTTGACAAACGAAGTGGTCACGGAGTTGCCACGATGATGAATGAGTTCTTTACGTTTGCGTTGGGTGGCGCTAACGAGCAGGAAGACTTTCTGGACTCGGTCTTCTCCTACGACAAGCTTTCTTGTAAGTGGCAGTTGCATTCCAAGATGACCAAGCCACGTCGTGGACTCAACGTCGTTGTCGCTGGTGCACCTCCAGAGTGAGCTGTATTGTGCGCCATTGTGACCATTTTAATCCTATGAGCAAGTATGTCGTAAAAGGTGCAAAAGAACTCTTTTTGCTTGTTAATTGGTTGTATACTTTCGCCATGGATTCCATGCCACTGCAAGATGACCAACTTGCAGTTGGCTGACTGTGAATATGTTTAGAGGGGGGAATTGGGACCATAGACACCTAAAAATCCAAAGAGACATGACAGCACTTCCTCCATCCTCCTCGTCCAGTTAACACAAAGAAATCAAATGGCCAGACCATATGCCGAGACCAGCGCGTCGTTGTGGAATTGGCGCCATCCAGCCACCAGATCCTCGTACTCCGCCGGGTGATTGCGATTGAATGCAATTGGGTCTTCCGCAAAGCAGACAAACACCGTGTGCAAGCCAGTAATCACAACATTTGCGAGAATCATGGCCATACTGAACCCCGCGATGAAGCCGATCACTGCCATCGCAGCTACGAGGAACAAACCAAGACCACAGTGTGAACCCAACAGCAACAACGACAAAGCAATACCCAAAGACAACAGAAACGCACCATACGCTCCACCCGATTTGCCTCCAAGCACGGCAAACCACATATCCGGCGCGAATTTGGTGATGATCAAGCCAACACACATCGAAATAAGCCCTAGACAAGACAATGTTAGTACTCGATAAACGGCAACCAGTATTCAATCTACAACAGACGCACCAACACCAAGCGCGCCGAATGTCAAGGCACTCGAGGCCAAATCGTCGTTAATCACAGCGGTCCAACCACGACTCGTAAACAAGTCCATCACCGCTTTGCCACTCGTGCGGAAGTCGTAGCCGTAAATGCCCACATACACATAGGCCCACATGTTGATGTACTCCATGATACCCTCCAAGCAGTTCAGAATGCATTCAGCGAGGCACGCCACACAAGCCAGCGCAGCGTTATCTTCTTCTTGCGCCTTTTCTCGGAGCATTCGCGCCAACTGCCACGCGCATCAGGAAATGTCAACACGCCTATAAGTCATTCCCCAGCCACAATGCCTGCACTCACCGTACGAAGCGCCTGCAAAACCGCAACAATCAAGGATCCAAAGCAAATGGAGCCAAACGACGATGTGAGCGAACGATACAGAGCACCCGTAACCGCGCCTTTGGAGTGCGATTGATACCACCAGGATGCCACGACACCCGCCGTCGAGCAAGTCAGCACGTTTGAGATGACTTGCTGGCCCCAGTATACGCTAACCAACATGAAAAACAGTGCCACACCGGCGCCAGGGCCGCCGCAAAAGTGATCGGGGTTGGCCGCACAATTTGGATCGGATTCTCGAAACAACTGGTACACGCCAATAGCTCCAAGACTCCACAGCAACATCCACACCACCTGAAGCACCAGAAGCCCAAAGGCCACATAGAAAATGCCCGTGTAGCGTCGAACGGCAGTGCAGGCACATTTGAGATTGGCAGTGGCAAAGCCAATGCGGTTCTGCACGGCGTAGATGTAACACACGTTGATCAACGCAAAAAAGAAAAACAACAGCGACACCAACGGGTTCACCACAAACGACACCAGTGCATACGTCACCATCAGTCCCACATTGAGCCACAGAGCGATGCGGATCATGGACTCCGCATAAATCATCAACAACCGCATCCACAGCGCCGAGAAAAACATGCCAATGCCGATCAACACGGCCACCATGGCGAACACATTCTTGAAATCCTCCGCTTTGGGCGTCGGTTCATTGGGTGGGAACCGTCCATTGGCATTATTGATGCCTTCTTTGAGTGCCGGAATGCCCTTCCAGAACGCAAACACGCCAATCACAAACACATGCACCAGAAACAGCACGGCAAAGATGCCATCGTTGCACTGGCTCTGGGGCGTCTCCAGGCGCATACTGCGTACGCCGCTCGAGTTGGGTGCCGCCCCCACTTTGCCGCGCGGACTGCGACTGGTCTCCGCCAGCATCGGGTCGGTTTCAGCCACGGCGTGGTACATGGCGTCGCTCTCGTGCTCGTCTGCGCTGCGTATTCCAAACGTTTTCGACTTCTTTCGGTTCCTTCCGTCGCTGCTTTCGCGTTTGGAACCTTTTGGCTTCTGGCTCGTCGCTCTTTCTCTAGGACCCCAAGGACCCAAAGGACCCACACTCTTGATCGCAAGTGACTTTGGGGGGGGGGGGGGAACACCACTCGAATCGAATTGGAGAGGCTATTCATTTGGACAGGATCAACGTACTGCACAAATGGCTTGGGAATGGCAGGAAAGCCTTGATAAACTAGTCAACCTCTCCAAAGTAGTAGTTGCGCTCATGGTGGGTAACTCTTGCTGAACAATGAATACATCAAGATTTTGTATTCCTCGGATCCAAAACCTTTGAGAATGAAACATATCTATCTGTAATAACCTTTCTTAGTTGATACCCCACCATCAACACCAAATCAGGGACCAATAACAGCACCAACATGGTGACAACTTGCGATCGAGTGCTGGCGATTTACCTTGAGACTTTGCCGGCGTTGGAGACTTCGACGCGACAACAAGGGAATTCGATCGACGCATTTGCTGCCCAGGGCTGCAATGGCTTTCTGGTGTTCTCTGGTGGGTGTTTTTATTTGCTCTGGTTTGGGCCCATTTCACTCCAACGGTAACGGGCGGATTATGGGGCAGACGGCAGCGCCGACACGTCGGAGGACCGACTCAAGCGTGTTCTCGGAATGAAACAAGGTCAAAATAGTTTCCTGTGAGTGGCTAAAAAGCAGTCCGATGACGTCGCCCAGTGGCTGTCTGAACTGACAACGTGCTGCGTCGTAGATACCCCAAGATGCCGGTGTCTTTCTTCAGTACTGCAGCTTCTTCCTGCTCTCTGGCGACGTCACTGGGCTTTGAGAGCGTCGAGAAGCTACCTGAGGATGAACAGATTCCGGCCATGAACACGCACATATTTAGTTTGCTGGACGCCGAGCCGTTCACGGCCAAACGCCTGGTGTTTGTGCACGTTGCCATTCAATCCAGCACGTTGCCGGTCAACCATTGGGTCCAATCCCTGCTCAGTCAGGTTTTGGCGATTCAAAAGAAAGAGCCAAAACTCATGGTGTCGTTGATTCAGACGGCGTCCAAGCCATTGCAAGCGTCCAATACAGCTGGCGACCCGTCCAGTCCGTTTTACCCCAAGCAGTCCTTTCTCAAAGTCGACCACCAATACTTGCCGAGTCGCGACCAATACACTCGGCTCTTGTATGGCACGTATGGCCTGGATGCTGTGCGCAAAGACAACGCGCAGCATTTTACTGACGACGACATTGATCAACATGGCTCGTACGGCTCCATGCACGTTGGGGTGTTTATGAAAGAGGCCGCTTTTCGACTAGGCTTCGCGCCCAAGTATGGAGCTTGACAGCGCAGGAGTAATCACTCGTAGATGAAACAAAACCAACTCTGTTGTGGACCCCACTCAATCATCTTACGCGACGTGTTACGTTTACAGCCACTTTTTGTAGAAACGAAAGAACCCAAAGGTTCCTCCGGCGATCACCAACGTACAGAGCCACCAGACCAGGTATCCATACTGGGTGTGCAACTCGGGCATATTCTCAAAGTTCATGCCGTACAACCCGGTCAGAAACTGGGCTGGCAAGAAAATCGCGGCGACGACCGACAAAGTGTAACTCACCTCTCCTTGGCGCGTAGCGCGGATAGTCTGAAACTCTTCGATCAGTGAACGACAAGTCGCGAGATGCTTGTCGCAGTCCTGCTCCACGTTGAGCAGATTATCGCGAACGTCTCGGAAATACTGGACGATCTCTTTCTCAAACACTCGAGACTCGCACAGGTGATTGACCAGCTCCACAAAGCGCTTGCAGACTTGTTGCAGCGCCATCAGCTGGCGCGAACAGTACTGCACCCGCTTGACGTCAAAGTCGTGTTCGTCGAGGTGCATGAGTTTTTCCAAAAGCAGTAATTTGGCGCCAAACGCCTGTACAATCGGGTTGAGATCGTCGGCGCAGGCGTCGAGAATGGTGTGCACGAGAAAATTGGCGCCATGTTGACGGATCTTGGAGTACGAGGTGTCTAGCCGCGCTTTGACTACTTGCCAAAGCGCACTCTTGCCCTGCTGGATGGAAATGAGTACATCGGAGAACAGATACAGATTCATTTGCTCGGGGGTCGTCATGATGCACTTGAGTTCCGCCAGCCGTGCTTCAATGTCTTTTCTATCGGTGATTTGGTCCAACAGAGACGTCGAGTCTTCTTTGCAGAACAAAAAGTTGCGATACAAGAGCTGGTATTTGCGCAATTTGGCCATGTCCACGCCATGCAAACTGTGCAGAATCTGCAATAGACAAGGCAAGGTCCATCAGTGAGTTGTGTTGTTGGGCCATCAAGAGCGCAGCAGCTGCTCGACATACCACACACGAGTGTTCATCATAAATCTCGAATTTCTGGCGTTCATTCTCAACGTCCAACGCTTTTTCGACCGCCAACGGATGTAAACGATAGCGCACCGACAGGCGTCGCAGAGTCAAAAGATCGCAGTTCTCGACGTTGATCCATCGAACACTGGCCCAACTGGGCTTCTTGGAGTAGATAAACTGTTCCATTTGTTGCACCGGGAAGATGCTTCGAATACGATCCGGAGAGTACTCGATCACGCCGAGCCTTGGTGGTGGTCGTGGCACTGCTTTGATGGGCGGCGTGGCCATTGTCTGTGGTGCCGACGGAACACCAACGAAAGACGTTTCGTTCATCTGGTGCTTGGCAAGGCGTCGTGTGTCTTCCTCTATGACGTCTTTGACGAACTCTTCCTGAAACAATTGGGCCAACTTGATCTCTTGCACGGCGTGTTGAAACTCTTCGTACGAGATTTTTCCGCTGTTGTCTTCATCGACTTTGGCCAAAAACGTCTCAAAAGTCTGGTCGTCGTGGCAAACGATGCCCATGGCTTCGAGCCCCTTGCGAAAGCCATCGTATTCCACCATGCCATTGTCTAACCAGAGAAATGCGATGTCACTGCGCCAGAATCCAAAAACCAGCCTCACTAATCAAGAATCACGCGCACCATCAAAGTCAAAATGCGAAAACAATTTGGAGAGTTTCGAGCTCGTGAGATCGTAGTGCGGATCACGGAGGCTCAGTTCATCCAAGTCGTGCTTGTTCAGACTGAAATCCGAATCAGACCAGTCCGAGGCAAAGTAATGGCGAGGATTGGCCATTTCGAGCGAGCCCAACGACACAAAACGACGAAAGTCTTTACCATACAAACTGGCTTTGACGTTGGCCCCGGCATGTATGGCTGCGGCATTGGGACCCGCGCTGTCGCGATGATGCGGGGAATACTCTTCCGAAGCCACCACGGGTTTCGTTTCTCGAAATACATGAAGCGCTGTCAGTTGCTCTTGTTTCGGCTTGGACGCAGCAGTCGTGGGATGCCGAAGGAAGGACTGTTGTTGTTGCTGGTGCTGGTGCTGGTGCTGGTGCCTGTGGTCGATGGGCTGATGCACGCGAATCTCATCCAACGAAACCGTCGCGTGGTCTCCACTTGGAACCCCAGTGGTCTGTGCATCAGCATCGGACTCTTCTGCATAACTGTCGTGAAGCGCTGCATACACTTGTGCAGGGTCGCCGTCGCTGGTGTGGTGTCGTTTTGGCGTGTTGGTGTCGTGGTTCTTCATCGACTTGCGGAGTTGGTCTGATTCTTTCGATGGATGGCCGGGCCACTGTATCAGGGTGGTTGTCCACCTGATACGGAAGAGCCACAAGCATCAAGTCGTGAGCTGCAAAAATAACTAGTCCCAAGGAAGTACTAGCAGCGCCAGATGCACCAAATGAACTCCTCCGCGCATGGGCAAGAACACGATGGCACTACGTTGATCACCACTGACCAAGAACAACGACCTCAAGTCCAATTACAGCTCTCTCCACTCATGCCGCCACCGGGGCCAGTGGATGCCCACCACCCGCAAGCCAATGCTGCCAGCGGTGCTTTCTCCGGACCGGTCGAGGAATTCCGGTTGATACCGCGCGTGATGGAGTCTGTGCAAGAAGAAGAATCAAATGTTTCCGAGTCTTCGCATTGCCATTTGCATCACTACGATGAGAATGTCGCAAGGAGCACCAGCACAAGTGGCTCCAACAGTGGCTCCGACACCAGCCTCGAGTTTTCGCCCATCACCCCGGGAAGAGCTCAATTTGAACAGACGGAAATCAGCTCTACCGGAAGCGATGCGTTATTGGATGTTAGTGGATCCACAATCGACGACCAGGAAATGCTCGCCACACCGAGCGCTCAAGTGTTTTCAGCCCCCCAGCAGCCCCCCTCGACACTTCCACTGTCACCGCTTCGATCTGCTTCGGCAAATGCAGCAGTTCCAGCTGCCCAATCGCATGTGATCACACCGCAACTGGGCGACTTTACGGCTTCAACTTTGATGTCGCAAATTGGGTCGTCCACCATTCAGACCAACGCCAACATTCGTCCACCTCCAAGACCAACCACCACCATCGCTAAAGTGTTGGAACCTCGCACTAGCACCACGGACCCGTCAACAAGACAACCCAACCACAACGCCACCAAAGAGGAGGTCGTCAAGCGTCCCTCCATCTTTGACGTCAAACACATCGCAACGGAAGAGTACTCGCCGACCGACGAAAGCACGAAAATGAGCCACTTAGCGCACTGCGACGGCGACGGCGACGTCAGCGTTCGTCCTTCTCTTCGCAACAGCAGCACTTTCCAACACCATTCGCCACGCAACAGTGGGCGCAACTCGGCGATCCACAGTCTGTACGGCAAAGATCTTCGAAAGTTCGTCTCCATCAGTTCACTTCGCGTCGGCGCGCGCCATAACATGGCGCTGGACTGGTCCGACTCGGATCATAACCTTCACGACACTGAACTGTCGCTGATGGATCCGCAGTACGATCTTACCACCTCCAAGCTCACCAAACTCTTTGCGTTGTTCCAGTCAGACGGTGCGTAGTAAATGTGCACAAGGAGGGAGATGACAGGAGGGTATTGACGCTATTCGTTGAGTGGTAGAGAACGGCATGGTCAACTACGAGGGCTTTCGCAAAGGACTGGAAGCCATGGGCATCGTCTGCCACGACGATGAAGCGTTTGCCATCTTTTTGGACAAAGTCGACGAAGACAAAAGCGGCGGAATCTCGTTCCAAGAGTTTCAACATGCCGTGCAAGAGATCAAGTTGGCGCAGCTGTTCAATCCCGAGTTTATGAAAGACGTGTTTGAGGAAGATGCGCGACGAATCGCCATGAATGCGGTGCAAGAAGACGCAAGCATCAGGCCGCCACCGACGATCGGAGTGATCGAGTACTCGCCGGACCGGATTCGAAGCGTGTGTCCGATTGAACATTTTGAGAGATTCATTTACTCTCGAATACCCAGTTGGGCCAGTGTGCGGTGGATTAACGTCGAGCACTGCGATCTGTTGACTCTGCGGCGCCTGTCAGTGCGCTATCGGTTGCATCCATTGGCGGTTGAGAAAGCTCTGGATCTGGAGAATGAGCGGCCCAAATTCGAAACATATGATGAACATTCGTGTCTGGTAAGCGTTGCAGTGAGCAGAGGGCTTTCTAGTGGATGGGTGTTCATGCTGACGATGGGTTCTTCATTGATATTTGACGGCTGGTGGTGCAGGTTCTTCAGAGTGTGTACGCCATGGACATCACCAAGCTGCGCAAATACCAACGATTGTACCACAGTTTCATATATTCTTCCCGCGAGGACGACGAGTCGTCTTCTTGGCTGGATCAACTCACGGACAAGAAAGAAATCGAAGCGCGACTGGCCGAAATCAAGTGCATCATGAGCAATCCGGTGCAGATCAGCATGTATTTGCTGGCCGATGTGCTGATTTGCGTGCAACAGGGCAAATGTGCGTTTTACAATGGCGTCAAGGCACGGCTGGACACGTCGTACTCCAAGATACGTCAACACGGCGCCAATTTCCTGGTGCACACCATCATTGACGCCTGTGTCGGTGATCTGAATCCCATTGTGGACGCGTACGGCGCCAAATTGCTGTTGTTTGAGAAGCTCTTGCGCGTGGACGCCAATCATTTCGAGGGCAAACGGCTGCAGTATTGTTCCCGGCAGCTCATGGCGCTGCAACAAGTGTGCAAACGCTTTGTGGAGCTGGTCAACCATCTGTGCGAGTCCAATTCCGCCTACTTTGAGCAAGATCTTCGTCAATACCTGAGCAACGTACGCGACCAATTGCTGAATGTGTTGCAAGACTGTGACAAGCATTTGGCCACTTGTCGTGCTTTGCAAGAAGAATTGCAGGGCTTTCGCGCAGCACGACAGGCCGAAGTGAGCTACACGCTGACGGTGGTGGCGGCCATTTTCTTGCCGGCCAATTTCCTCACCGGGTTGTACGGCATGAACTTCGAGAACATGCCCGAATTGCGCCACCACGATGGCTACTTCATCTGGTGGGGAGTACTCTTGATCGTGGCGGTCGGGATCATCAGTTTTTTCCGGTTTTACAAGAAATGGATCTGAGACCAGGCGAGTCTCGCGGAAATAGACTTGCGCTGCACCATAAATTAGAAAAGTAGACTTTAAAACGTGGGAGTTCCAAAACTATTTACATATCCACCCCGAGAGAAGCGGGTGTGCACTCCGTCCAGCAACATGCAGACGGTTCTACCGGCCTATTGGCGCAATTGCCTGTCCTTGAATCCCAGGTAGTCGCTTCTATCTTGCCAACACGCCACCACCGGCTTGTTTTCAGGTGTTGTGGGGATCGCCCGGATGCAGGTCAGGCTTGGCTAAGGACCAGCTTCTGGTGGCCCGACTCTTCGACGGGTTTGAAGTCGATGCTGTCGTTGGTGTCAACGTGTTTCAGTTGCCCTTCAAGTCGGTGCAAATGGCGAGAACAATGAGATCCTTCCAGCTCATCGAACTCACCATCACAGCAAGTATCTTCCAAGCCAACGCCAGCGGTCCATCATGGTGACAGGATGTTGTTTGTTCCGGCAGGAGCTCTCTAGTTCGCAATCTCTTTGGGTGGATGGCCAATGGCAGCAACAGTGCTGGTTCGGCGTTAGCAAACGCTTGGCAGTTGGCGATTCTCATCCCAGCGCTGTCGTCGTTGAAGCAAGCAGAGGGGATTGCATGCAACTTCTGCATGGTTGCATCTGTTAGAAGTGTTGCCTCGGTTGCGGTGGTGACATGCCATCACCACGAGACGGAACAGGATCCACGACGCTTCTCGGAAATCTTCCCACACG
Organism: Paralagenidium karlingii; assembly: GCA_027475765.1. Lineage (NCBI taxonomy): Eukaryota > Oomycota > Peronosporomycetes > Paralagenidium > Paralagenidium karlingii. The sequence continues at coordinate 26,365 of JAMFLO010000426.1, forward strand.
TTCGTTCCCAAAGCGGTTGAAACAGCCGCCCTAAGATATGCTCAACGCGCAGGATCTGGCCAGGGTGAGAGCAGCCAGTCTCTGGGAGAATGTGTCGTACAAGGTGCCTGCCCGGTGTTCAATCCAGCGTTGGACACACTTTAGGTGTCTTCCTTTCGCCTCGCCATTGCTTTGGCCGCTCGCATCACCAAGAGGAGATAGACGCCGATCCTGATTCTGTGCGTGAGACTGTCATGCAACTGCATTCGCCGACTTCCAGCCTTCCCAGTTCCTCATTTGCCAATCCACCTTCAACAAGCAACCACTCGGCCCGTCAACCATCCAGCCAAAGAAAACAATATCTATAGATCCCTTTGCAACCTAAAGCATGAAGATCCTCCACGTCTCGATTCTCACTTTGGCGTTGTCCGCGCTATCCGCCACGGCAGCGGACCGCCCTTTTGCGCCGCCCAAGGACAAAAACGCCAAGAGGCACTTCAAAAGTGCTGCGATTTTTGCCAACAAGGGCGCCCAGATCCAACTCTGTCCGGCCGGCGACTGTGCCTCGGGTCAATCCATGAAACTCATCATGAAGCGACTCGAAGAAGTTGGTCCGGATGGCAAACCCGTCAACAATAAGGCCGAGAACTTTGAAAAGACCAACAGCTCGTGGACTGAGTTTACGACCGTTGAAGTCGCAGGGGTCAACACCTCGCAGACGACCTACAAGGCCTCGCTCAACGTCGGTGGACCCAAGGCCAACAAGACCGTCGACTTCACCA
>JAMFLO010000427.1:0-27041 GCA_027475765.1 Paralagenidium karlingii
CATTGACCAAAAGCTTCGAAACGACACGAAAACCGGTATACCGCAAACAGTATCCGCCAATTCACTCAATATTCACCAACTGTTCCCATCAGAAAATAAACTCCTACTTTGTGTACCTTCAAGTCACACTCTGAAACTCCTTAAGGCTTTCTGCAACTCTTCGTAATGTTGCTTGTAACCAGTAACAGAAAATTTCTGAAGCACTATATCACATGTCTCCTTCTCCAGGAGCAGACAATTGCTTGTCGTGTAAAATGACGCGCCACTGTCTAAGCACCATTCTTCATTTTGCAACACCCAGCGAGTTCTACCCGCAAGCATTTCATTTTGGTCGGGTGCTTCTTCGATAAACGCATATCCTGACTCTTGCATGTCATTTTCAGTGAGATTTGCTGTTCCGGCACGGTCTCTTGTGTCTTGGGTTGTTGGCGCGGTAGCATTTGGCCATTTGATTGCATGGTAGCGTGTTGTATGGACCGTTTGGTTGCACACTGTGCCGCTCTTCATGTAGTACTTGCCGATGGCTTTCGAGAAGTCCATTCGCTTCCATTTCTTTCGGTGTGTTCTGTGTTGTTGGCCGATCCTCCTTTTTGGCTGGAGTCCTTGCCGAGTTTCTTTTCTTTGATTTGTCCCGTCTTACGCCATCGCTGTGGGCCATTTTGCTGACGTTGATGAGCCACCGCTACACATGCCTGTGTGGTCATTCAAAGCGAACTTAAAAGGACCCGAAACTTTGGTAGCCGATGTGCGGCGCAAGACGCCGCAGAAGACGAGGGAACTCAGACAAACGAATAAGGAGGATTCCGTGGAAGAACAAGAAGAAGACAAAGTGTATTTTGGGACGCTATCATGGATGATCGAAGAGTGTGCCGGAGGCAGTGGCGACACAAAACTCCAAGAAAAACTGATTCAGCTCCATGCACGAGAGTCGAAGTGACATTGGCGTGATGCAGGCTTGATGTGGGAGCCTAAGTCAATGAACTCAGCCCAAGCCATGTCAAAAGTGGCGCTGGTGCACGACAAGCATCGGTTTTTTGAGATTTTGACCACGAAGATGGCCGAAACAACTCGGGTAACGTGGGTGATTCGTGATTCCCAGCCCAAATCTGCGAACTCGAAAAATCGACTTGGATTGAGTATGTGGGCGGATCTGCGTGGTGGCCCCAACTATCATCTTTCACGAGTTCTTCCCATCTGGGCTCAATCATCAAGTCTCATCATAAACCTTCACAAGTCGATTCTGTCCCAATTCAATTGTTAGCTGTGGTTGAACAACCAAATGAAGACACCTGCAAAAAGTGATATTGTTTATGTCCGACGTGGACTTGACCACGATTTGAACCACTCAACTGACTTCAAATATGATGTTCGATTCTCACAATTGCTGAGGATACAAATGTGGACAACGACGACAACCAAAGCTTTGGGGAGGCAGTGTTGCGCCGACCAGCTCTTGAGAACAGAGGCTCAGAAGAGAGCAAGGCTAGCCGGACCAGCAAGTAAAAAGCTTCCGTTGACTGGTTCTGGTCTGAGCCATTGCAACTGCTGCCGGACCAGCAACCAAGTGTGCACAAGATAGTCTTCTTGTTTAGCAATTCACTTTGCTTTTCGCGAACAACTACTACAACAACAAGAACCAACCCTTTCAAGCGTTTTCGCTTCTGCAGAAACCCAACAGTTGGCCCACTCACCATCGACGACCGACTCGTGCGCTCAGCCGATCGTCACTCCACGGACATGGCGGCGCACTGCAAGATGGACCATGCTGGCAGCGATGGATCCACCTTTGGTGACCGCATCCGTGCAGCGGGGTACAATTATGCGTGGGCGGCCGAGAATGCAGCCTATGGGTACGCGACCCCAAGACGGTGATGAACTCGTGGATCAACTCGCCAGCGCACAAGGCGAATCTGCTCAATCCCCGTGCACAAAACGTCGGTTTTGCGCGGTCCATCAATCTGATTTGCGGCATGTGGAACCAGTTCTGGACGCAAAACTTTGGCACGCAGCAGTAGAATTGTCGAATCTTGGAACTGTGAATGGTTAGGAGAATATCCATAAAAGAACAACCAACAGCAGATTCGACAAGAGACCTCCAAACAAGAATCAATACGTAAGAGTCACGTTATATCTCCCCCCTTGTTGCTCACGCGCATTTTTTGAAGGGTCCATTCCTGACGAAAGCCAAAACCAATTCATCGATCACCTCCAGATCGCTTGTCAATGCTCTGATGAGCTTTCTACGACGTGATTTTGACCACAAAACGGACAAAAGCTGCAATGGTGCCTGCCGCGATGCCGACATACACTCCAGCATTAAGAGCTTGCTTTTCCATTTCTTGTTCATCGAAGAGACGCTGCTTTTCCGCATTTTTGCGCTGTTCCTTAAGCTTCTCTTCACGTTTCTTTTTCTTTTTGAGCGATTTCAACTGGTCGCGATAAAAAGTCTTGCGCACCACTGTGCGATGTTGGAAAGACGGGTACTGCTGTTGTTGTTGCTGCTGCTGCGATGACTGCGGTTCTTGGTTGTCTTCGTGAGGTTGCTCGTTGGGTTTCTTAGAGTATGCCTTGTCGGTTTCCTTTTGCTGAAGTTGTTCTTGTTCGTGCTCCTCATCTTCGTCATCTTCATCACGTGCTGTCGAGGTCTCACTCGCAGCTTCTTCGCCGTCTGAGAGAAACTCCTCGTCATCATCCAAAAGCTTCGCAGTCGAGTCCAAAATGTCTGCAAGTCCAGGAATCTGTTTGTTCACAATTCCAAGGCAAACAGTGATAAGTCTCTAAATGAGCCTTGCAAAACCATTCAGAGTCACTCACCTGCTGGTCTCCTCGACGGAACAGGTGATCCGAGTGCTTGAGTAACGTTCGTGCAAAGCACAAACTCAATAGTTCCTATAAATCAGACCACAAACGCATCAATCAAACCATTCTTTCTCATTCGGTGCATAACTTCAATACCTCTTTGTCGAAGTCCTCTTGATTGGAAGTTTCCATTCCGAACAGATATCGATGATAGTGTTGTGCGAACGCCTCATCAAACTGCCATCAAACACCATAATTACATCAGATCCAATACAATGCAGAGCACATACTACGCTGGAAGTATCTCTGTATTCGGATGGGTACCTGTGGATCCGCTTGAGAGACGGAATTCCAGAGTAAAGTGAGTGCATCCAGACACTCTCGCTGTTCCATTTGCAGACAATCGATGGCATTTACGATCGGGTACAGCAAGGCTGCATTGATGGTAGTTGGTTCATTGGACAAAAAGTATTCCAACGTGGACTTGAGTGCACTGCTTGATGGGCACAATACGATTGGTTGATCGAGTTGCGACAATGTCTCAGACAGTAGCGCCATGAGAACTGCTTGTTTCTTGCGTGCCACCATCTTCTGTTTGCGAAAAAACAGCTGGATCATCTTGAACGAGTTTTGTTCCACCATGAAGCCCGCCTCAATGCTCTTCATTAAGGATGACGAGGTCGACGATGAAAAAGTTAGATTCATCCAAAACGAAGATGGCGCACTGCTGACGGGATCATCATCTTCCTGTTTGGATCGCTTTCCTTGTTGCGTCTTGGACGACGATGGCGACGATGTTGGGCTCTCGCCCACAAGATGCTGCTCCAGAAACAACACGAGATTCTTCTTGAGCGCCGTCATGTGCAGCGCGATGACTTTGGTCAAATCATTTGTGGAAGTCTCAACGTCAAAATGATCAAATTGATCATATTGCATGCTCGAAGGATCACAAAATGCAAACAAATACAACGCCACGATCTTGATCAAATTCAAAAGCACCTCATTGTCAACGAGTCGCAGATGGCGGTTTGTTGGTGAGATACGCGACAAAAGTGTCGTCGATCGACCGTTGGATTGGTCTTTTTGCACCATCGGGGGACGTTGGAGCACCAAACGTTTGCTTTTCATGGGTTGTGCCTTCTCTTTCTACGTTTGCTATCGTCGTGGTTTTGAGACCGAGGCGGGGCAATGAGAAGTGACCAAAAAGAATCCGACTAAAGACTCCTGATGATGTTCTCTGAGACTTGCGTTGGTTCCTTGTGCGTCTGTAGCCTGCTTTCTTTCCGACCAGACACCCACAGGCCTTCCCCCCCCCAAAAAAAGAGAATACACGCACACAAAGCAACTCGCTCGGCGACACTCACTCACACAGAAAAGAGGAAGAAGACGAACGGGTTGACGTAGTGTCTATGCTACGGCTCACGAGGTCTTTTCCACACCGTCGTTTCAGTTTCGTTCTTAGCTTTTTAGCGTTTGCCGCCTGGAGCTTTTTCTTTTCTTGGAATGGCTTCGCCAAAAAGCCGTTGACCTTTGTTCCCACAACGCGCTGGTTCTGGGCTTTCAAGTCAGAGCTGCAACGTTGGGCGACGCTTTCTTAGGAGCACCAATGAAAAACAGGCAGTTTCACCCCCCCCCCCCCCCCCGCTTTGCTGTTTGAAATGAGCCAATAAACCAGCTTGGACAAGATCATTTTCAACCAATCACATACCGCAATGGATACTGCATCGAAAGGCAGATCTGATCAGAGCCAAAGATAACCCGTCGATGTAGACAAACGCATGGCAAGAAAAGTGGCTTCGTTTGTGTCCTTTGTGTTGCCGCATACAAGATCGAAAAGGCTTTGAGGATGGGGTGACTTGAAAGGAAGAGATTCTCCATGTGTGGCTCACGATGACCCTTGGGATTTGGTGGTTAAGCCTGGAAAAAACACTGCATCGAACTGATGGCGAGTGTCATCTGGAATCACATGAATGGTCTGCTTGCTGTTGGCTTTTGAAAGCTTTTGCTGGTGGCATTTGATGGCAATTGACGGTTCATGTGACTTATGGCCGGATGGATCATACTGCCCTTTTGTTGGCAAGTGCTTGTCCGCGGCCACATTCTCATTGAGAGTCCCCTGAAACGTCAAAAGAACGGTCGGTCTGGAAGCAAAAGCGGTTTGCTTCCAAGTAACGAACAACATACCTTTGGTGAAGTTGCAGATGAAAGAGATGGATAGGATGAAGATGGCGTTCTTCGCTTTGGCACTTCTTGTTGGATGGTGAAGCGATCTTCAAGGTGGAAAGTGTGAGTTCCCATTGACAAACTCAGAAATCTCAAGCTCACTTTTGCGTTTGTTCGTGCTGTTGCAAAACCCGTGGACTGGGGTTGATGATATCATTGATGTGTTCCTGTCTGGTTTTTTGTTCACATCGCTCGAAGGAGCTTCGCCATGTTTGTTGAAAGACCCGAACCGGAACCGTTCGAAAATGTTTGTCGTTTTCTCGCAGTCAGCACTGCTTGTTTCGAATCGAAAATGATCACATTTGCTTTGCTCCGGTTGAGTTTTGTTGTCACCGTTGGATTGAAGAAATGGAAGCGACGATGATTTGGGTCTCGTAATCGAGGAAAAGCTATCGCGGGCGATGCTTATTCCATCCAAAGATCTTGTGGTTGACGTCGTCTTCTTTGAATTGTGTCTTCGTTTGGGTTGTTCGTTGGTTACCTTCGGAATCGCAAAGCTGATTCTGCCATTTTGTGCTGTAGTGATCCGAAAACGTCCGTCGAGATTGTTATTACGTTTGCCCCTGATGTGAATACCTGAACGATGCAGTTTGTTGTGGCCTTGTATTTCGGGTTTTGGTGAGTCTACTTGTAGTCGCACATCATCATCTGAAATGAGTTCATCTGCGAGTGTTAAGAGGATAGTAGCATAAAAGTCTCCACGAACCATGTCGAATCGAATGGGTGCTCGCAGTGAAGGGATAATCATCTGACATGATCACATGTGCTGATTTGTTGAACAGTTCCGTGCTCGGTTTGCGCGAACTGAAAAAACCGTGAATTCTCGGTCGTTTTGCACCTGATAACGGCTTCACAACTCCTTGATATGAAACTGACTTCGTTTTAATTGCAAGTGATTGATTTGCTGAGATTGCATTTGACTGTGGGTCGCCTTTTGGGTTGTGATCATCGTGAAATGGATCATATGCCGCGGATCGGCATAGATAGTTGTGAATTGGTTGTTGCTTGGTGTTTGATTGATACTTGTGCAATTCTCGAACGTAATCTGAAAGCCCAAGCTTGTTGTTCAAAATGGCGAAGGGCTGGTTGGCTCTTGTACCCGGTTGCTTGTGATTGCTCGTTGGTACCGACTCGGATTCTTCGACATCTTCAACAACTGCGGGTTGTTCTGGAATCTCAACTTGATTCAAATTCCTCGATGCCGGTTCATCTCGTTGCATCTCAAGGCGGTATCTTGAATCCATTCCCACATAACGAGAGTTGCAAAGACGAAAATGAACAACACTTGGCCTGTTCATCACCTGTGATGGTAACGCCACTTCAAGAGTTGCAGGCGCGTGGATTCCGCTTCGAAATAGAATCAAGCCATTGGTGGCGTTCTCAATCCAAGCAACCAAAATCGAGCCTTTATCGTGTTGTTTATCGCCATCTCCGTGACAGGAACACTGAGCATTCTCGTCGTTATGAAAGACAATAACTCGGACATCGCTTTTCCCGATCCATTCAGCGCGAACTCCAAGGTCGCATATCATTGATGCCTGTTGAACGAGTTTGGTGGTGAACTCCAGCCCACGATCGACGTATTTGTCCAAGCGTGCAGGATCTGCAGCAGCCAAATGCCTGATGGAGTTCACCCCAAGATAGCTCATTTGAGCAGCGGTTTTGGAATTGACACCTTCAATCTGGCGAGTGGTGCAAGCTGAATGATTACTGCTCCAAGTCCTTGCGCGGAGGCTACGCCACAAGCTGTACGCAACCCAAGATTCCCAGCCAGCCTTTCTGGACACGAGGTAATCCACGACAACTACGACGAAGAAGATATCATTAAGCGAAGCATCAAGGTTCTCTGGACGCATTCCCACCATTTAAAATGCGTTCGGCTGATTCCACAATGTCTTTCATATCGTGCTTGAGGGATTCGCTATTGAGTTTCAATCGTCCAATTGCAGCTTGAATTAGAATGTTTGCCTTCATCTCGTCGGATTGAACACGTCCCATCGAACCATCCGAGCAATGAACCCGATACCGGATTTCCGATTCGTTGATTCGATTCAAAACTCCTTTGTCATTTCGTCGGAGCGGAATGTGAACTTCGTTGCATGATGCCACGATTCCCAGCAAGATTGTTGTGTCCAAAGGAACAGAATCAATATGCTGGACCTTTTTCATTGTGGAGAGACTGACACAGTATCGACTCATGAGGATCCCTGTCGATGTGGGCTGAATGGTTCCTAGCGCAGATTCAACTTCAATCAAACAGGTGTCATCAAGTTGGTGCAAGACTTGTTCGCATCGCTTCTTGACGAAGTCATCCACTTGCTCAGAAGGCAAGACACCATATTTTCCTGGGTTTTCTTGTGCCCGCACTGCACAAAACGTTCTCTTTTGGAGAGTGTGCAAATTACTAGGCATCCAAAAACCAGTATCACTGAGTTCGCTTCAGCTTACCTTCATCCAAGCGAAGGCATCGGGAAGACTTCGCACTGATGAACTCATCTGACCTCTTAAATACACGAAATCTACGATTTGATGACGGATTGAGCTTCCAACGCACCTGTGCCAAGCACTATCTCTGCCAGTATGGTCTCCGCGAGAAGAGGAAGCAAGTTGCTCTCGACACACTGACTTGATGTTCTATCACCGTGGATATAAGACTCCGGAATGCTTGATGCGGCTGAACACTCTACCTGGTGCATTTTCTGTAGTGATCGACCAATTTGGTGTCCGTCATTATGACTGCTGTCCCTGACCTTACAAAGCGCATTGAAGAGTCATTCAAAGATATAGGGACCGCTGTTCACGTTCAAAGGTCGAGCTCACGAGTCACATCCCGGGCGTCCAGCTCTTCCAATCATTTGGAGAATGGTCGACTCTGGATATTCATGATAGCTCGAGTCCTCGTTGAACACTTTCGTTGATTTAACGATGACGAGATGTGCCGGCTACGTGATTTCGTGAAAGAGCAGACATCTATCGTTTCCGTATTGCGAACAGGCACCGCACAGCATTGAGAACTCACCAGATTGACACCAACTGCGAGACTGCTTGTCGCGCTGGGATGCAAGCATGCAGCAGTGAGACCAGAGGAATCACTATCAAGACGTTTAACCCACCAAATGATATTCAGCACTCCACTACGGAAAAGATCTTCGACAAGTTGCCTAATGGGCACAAGGGTGTGATGTCATTCCTCCAACGCAGAAATAGGGAAACTGTCCATGGCGTTCCTGTCCTTTATTGACAAGGCTGCATGGTGAAAACCGATCCCTGCTTGAATGTACTGTGCCAGCAGTTTGTTTTTGGTCTTTAGCCACCATGAACTTCGTCAGTGCCAATGAAGCTGTCCGAAACGAGGAGCTTGTCGAACCGCGAATCCTTCTTGCTGAATCCACAGCCATAGGTGAGAACAGTCCAATCAGCGTCCATGAGAATAGTGCATTACGTGTGCTTTTGGTGTTTGAGATCGGAAATGGAGGCACAGAACGCTGTTTGATTTGTCGTGTCAGTTGATTATTCCAAGCGATCGAGTCGGCAAGCAAGCACCATACCCGGCTAGTCGCTCTACTCCAAGTCTTGACGCACAAAACACTAGTGTTGGTTTCCCTTCGGAAAGCTGTTTGATGACTTGAACGACCCGATTGTCAAGGTTTCTACCAGAAGGCGCAACAACTATCAACCAGGAGTTCAACAACCAGTTTGAAAGTGTGATCGGGATTTGCCTTTCGAAGAGAAAAGCATTTCCAGCAGAGGCAAAGCCCAAAACCCGAAGATCAAGTGTCACTATCAGCAAAGCGTCAACTGGAATATGATCCATCACAATCTCGACAGCCTTGCTGAGGTCACCAGGGCGATACTCTTCACCAAACTTTCCATCCAGAATCTGTGAGAAAACCAACCCCCATCATGTCAGGTAAACTGCCTCTTTTCAAACCTGAAAAAGCATCTGCTGTGAGCATCCGACACATTGAGCAATTTCGTGGACATTGGGAAATGTGGCCGACAGTCCAACTACTCTTCTGCGCAACCAACACGTGCCACCCAGAATCAGCCAGAAGCTCCACACAAAAAAGCAAGAAATGGATATACAATTGGGAAATCGGTGGTCTGGTACTGCTGGTGTTCGGATCGGCAAGTTGATACTTCTCTGATAGATTCTTCATGCGACATATCACGGCTTCCAGGATTCCTCCTCGTTTGGGCGCTCCAATATGATGAACCTCGTCAATGAGCATCACTTGGATCATGGCGACAAGTTCACGCGACCTTCGCGTGATGGCATCCCACTACAAGGAGATTTTCTCCACCTTAATCCACCAGGCAGCACTGTGTGACATGATGAATATTTCGATTGGAACCTTTTCAGGTGTACTCAGCAGCACATGGGCCTGGGCGATATCCTGTTCATCAATTTGCGGTGAATCCCCTGAGAGTTCCAGAAACTTGACACCCAACGTGTCTTTGCCAAATCGTCGTGTCCAATCGCAAAGTCTAAGCTCAATTCATTTAGTTGCCCTGCTTGCCTTGGCCATTGAACCAAACAAAGCTTACCGCTCTTGAAGCAGCGCTTTGACTGGTGCCAAATACAGCACTTTGGCCGAACAACAACCAACGACTTTGTGCTGGAGGTTCTCAAGTGCTCCATTGTGTTGCTGCTGCTGAATGTGCTGGAAATGACGAAGAAACACTGCTTCAAACACTGCTGTCTTGCCCGATCCTAGCCAACAAATCAACCAGCGTGAGGTGGTTGAAGTCGTTGCAGTGCTGGCATTTGGTGGCCTCACCTGTTGGCGCCGAAACGATCATTGAGTGGTCGCAGCGAAATGACAAAGGGACCACTTGACGCTGCATTTCATTGAAGCATTCGTAACGGAAACATTGCGCAAATGCGTGAGGAAAGACCTCCGTCACCAGCATGTTGCTCGCTCGCAAAGGATCTTTCAAAAGTGAACGGCAGGAATGATGGTCCTTGGCAACAAGGCAACTTCAACGTTCCCTTGTGTTTGGACGTGAACAAGGGAATCGGCCCGCCAGTGGTTGAAAGTGTGTTGGGGCAGGATACTATACATATCCTATACGTATACGCGTGGGTTTTGTCCGGATTCTGGGATTCTGCTGGTGTCACACACCCATTAGCTCACGGCGTGTCCCACAATCCACGTGGTTGGAATATGGATGGCGATCCAGTCCCAGATGGATTCTCGTCTGGATTTCCTCTTCTTTCTTGCTCCCTTTCTCTCTCTCTCTCTCTCTCTCTCTCTTTGCATGTGGTTAAACACTCGACTCATTTGGTGATTTAGTGGGCGAATGTTTCGCCGCAACAACCGCAAATGGCTGGCAGCACTGGACTCGCAGGACAGCATCGCGCTGCTCGAGAGCTTGGACATGGCTGCGCAAGTGGGTGAATTCGATGTGGACCAAGAGCGAGAGAAATATGGTGCATTTGGAAGCTGTCTCAGTCCGATCGACTCCTCCACGTTTACAAAACTGGAACGCGTGGACTCGACGCCGCTGTTGCCAGCGCCGACTTCGCAAGTGTTTTCGAGTGATTTGGAGCTGGATGCGCTGGATTTGCTATCATCCAAAGAGTATCCACGCTTCCAACGACGCGATGCGGTGGAGATTGATGAAGAAGAAGACTTGCAGACCATCTCCACTCGACGTCGAAGTCTACCTGGGTTTCTCTATGCTCCAGAGCCAGTCAACCCCACCCGCCAGCAACGCGAAGTCGCCCTGCCTGCAGCTTTGGCGACAAATCGGAGGGAAACCAACCCAAGTCTGTTGCTGCTGAATCGAGATTCGTTGGTTTTGAACCATCGACGTCGAAGCATTGACGCTGGAAACAATTTTGGTGCGATCGCTCGAGCAAGTCGCCAATCGCTTGCACGGCAGAGCCGCCAACAACGATTCTTTTGGGATTGAGCGTCGAAACGAGAAGAGGATGGTGTCGCAAGGAATGATCATGTACGATGGTAAAAGTAAAGCACAAAGGGACATTGTAGTTAGAAGAAGAAAGAATGGAATGATTAATCTGATGAAGTGGATGAAGTTATAAGGATCCTCTGCTCGTCGTCGTGGTCAAACGCGAACGCGTCGAGCTAACAATGGGTAGAATGACTCCAAAGCCCACACTTTCTCTGTCAAAACGCCACAGAGTTTCCATGGCTCTCCAAAGTCAGAATACTTATACGAGCAAAAGCCAGCCGACGGTCGAGTCGAGTGAATGTGGCCTCAAAAGTCCGCTCCATTGATCTTCGGGGGATCACGGGTGGATACTCGAGCATCCCGGTCGGGTCCTGGGACAATCGCTGCCTTCTGTCGTCGCGCCGTCCCAAGGTCTCGAGGTGGATGGCTCAAAATGCGGGCCGTTTTGGACATCGGTAATAGCCTGCCACACCTTTGAAGTCTGTGTGTATTTGGGAGCAGCTCAGCTCAGCTGACTGCCGAAATAACCGACCACAAACTGCAACAATGAACGCGCTCCGTAAAGCAGCCGAAAGATAAGTGAAGGAATGTCGGCACTTTTCGGTTACAAGAGGGTATCTGGAAATGTGTCGCGTGCTGGTGATCAAACGGCGCCTCGGTTGATGCAAACGATTGACACGTCTGCACGAAGCTGCTCGCGCAGGTGATGTAAACACAGCTGGTTGATCATCGCATTTTGTGCCTCCGTGCGCGCTCAAGATGTGAATGGCCTCACTATACTGGATTAAGCTGCGCCGTTCGGGAATGTGACAATGAGTCAGTTGTTGACCAAGAAAGGAGCCTCGGTGGATGCTCCAGACGCTCACCGGATCCACTCCATTGCATCTGACAGTTCGAAAAGGTCATTTGGAGGTGTGTCGATTGCGGGTGGAGTCTGAAGTTTCTACCAATGCTACAGAGAAAGATGGTGCGACCGCTTTGCTTGCGGCAGCTGCGATTGGGTTGTGGGAAATCTGTCGCTGTCTGATTGCCGCCAAGCCTTCATTGGAGGCGAAAGACCAAACCAGCTGGACTGCCTTGCACCACGCCGCGTTCTTGGGCGCAAATGGACATTTGTCGCCTCGTAATCGAGCTTCAGGCATCGATTCTGGCTGTCAACCATGACGAGAAGACCCCGTTGCAAGTAGCTTCGAATGCAGAGATCAAGCCACTCCTGACCCAGGCAGAAGACAAGCAAACGCTTGATCCACAAGCACCAGCCACCATTGAAAAGCAACAATGTGGTGTACAACGATGCCAAAAGCTCGGTGCTGGGGATTATGGTAATCTTTGCTGGGTGAATTCGGAAGCAAGATTGAAGTGAGTTTATGCAAATCGCCGAATGTCTGCATTGCCTTCACAAGGAGATATGCAAATGGTCCATGCCGATGTCAAGCTGAAGAACGTGGTCAACTGATTGGCTTTGAGAATTGTGGTTACTTGAACAAACCGTTGCCAAGAGATTGCACGCCAGAGTCCTGTCCCCCCGAACTGGCATGGCGGTTCAGGTGGTGATAACCACCAGACAACACAACGGGTGGTCGTTCGTTGCTTGGGGCGCCATCGTTTGATGTGTGGTGCTTTGGGGGTATTGTGGACGAAGTACCTGGTGCTCGGAAGACTGTTGGTCGAGTTGGATGGCTTGAGTTCACTCGCATCGCCAAACGAGACTTGTACCTTTGAGCGCATACTGAAGCTACTGGACGTTGCATACCCCGATGAAAGAACTGTTCCGACAATATACCCAGAGGGATTCAACGCTGCGTCCCGCCATGCATGAGATTTTGAAGCATTACGTGCTTCGTGGCGCCAGTACCATGTTTTCCATACAGCAGAACCATCGTGTAGTTCTGCTTGTGTTCAACCATCCAACAACGCACCAGGATGTGGCAGCGGGACAAGGTGAAGCTACCCTGTCTCTGGATCCTTGTGCCATGGCAAGGCGCTGCTGTTAGTCAGTCCAGTGGCCATGGAGTTGAGTTCACTTGGACTAAAGACATGGAGTTGAAGCTTGTGTGTGACACCGTGTTCGACGATGTACAAGTGCGCCTCAAAAGTCCTATGCAGCGCTTGTCCTGACAAGCATCGCGTTCGCGTTCGTCAGGTGCCTTGGTTTGTTCAGAAACCGCTTCCCGTGCTGCGCTGTTCTGCAGCACTAATCAAAGTGACAAGCATTGTGAATGCGGTTGTCGGAGTACCTGGACTCGGTCTGGTGTTCACGCTGGTCTCGGATACGTTGGGTGGCTTCGACTAGTTGGCAAGGACGAAGGACGTATTGTCCCAGGTATGTGTTGGTGACAAAGAGCTCGACAAGATCAAGAACTACCTCGATGACATGGTGCAACTGGCTAAGTCCAAGCAGATCGATGACGAACAAGCGGCGGTAGCGAAATCCCACGCTAACAGCAAAGCGATTCGTGGCTTGTTGGAGAGTGCTGAGAAGCAGCAGCTGATGCCGGATTTGCCACAAGCGATCGACATGGACAAAACGTGGATAGAACCGAAAATCGTCGGGGGACTGGAAAAGATCTGCGACGCGAATGGCAACATACGCAGGGTGTGTTCGGCCGACGCTCGAGTGCTTGGGATGTCCGCTGCACCCGCACCAGCGTCGCCGAAGACATCAAAAGCAAAACCAAGACGATTGACGCTGAAATCCTGATGGAATTGTAATATGTGAATGCTAATTGGTATTGTAATGCCAATTGTCATGACGGCACATTTGGGGAGCTTTGATGGTCAACAGGCGTTGGGTGTTGTTGCGCAGATCCCAATGAAAATGTCGTCGCAGCGAGTCTTTGTGGTCTTTTGCCATATCCTTCCTGGTCCACACTTGTGACCATCACGGCTCGGACACAAGCATTGCGCTTCACGAAGCTAAGCATGTGTGTGGCCCCGTTGCATCACTAGCACCCCAAGATGCAAGAAAGACCAGTTGTCGATGCGTAATTCATCCAAATGTTTGAACACTCACGCCAAACCTTCCCTATGCAACTGATGGACATGTTCACGGCAGAACGGAACCGCAGAGTGAATTGACCAGCATCTGATTGAGTTGAGTAGCATTTTCCTGGAGTTTACAACATTCTCCCGCTTCAGATCGTCGTGAACTGTCTGCCGTTTGGAGTGAAGGGAGTCCAGGCACTTAGCAAACTGTTGCACTGTTGCATCGTTGTCATAACAGCTATTGTTGTTGATACCGCTGAATGAGTCGTCTCACTGCACCACTTTGATCAATCAGATGGAGCATTTCATTTCTCGGAGTGCAGCACCATCGGTGAAAGCAATGGTTTCCACCATAGACTGTTGCTTATTGGCAATTCAGATGGGCACATCAGAGCACTCTTCATTGTGTTCTGCTTAGCTGGGCGGAATTCGTCTCGTCGCGTGCCAGAACTTGTCGATCGTTAGGCTCTCGAGTCTTTTGTCTGGCGGCAATGCCATCACACGAATCCGTCAACTGATGCTATCATGTCTTCACTGCACGATCGCCACCGGTTGCAACCATGTCGGTCATATGCTGTCATCAATTCCTTCCTTCCAGCAGCAACAGTTCACAAGAGGATCTCCACAGCCCCACTCCACCACAGCGAAGGCTCGCATACCATTCTTACTATTCCATCTAATCGACGGGATCTTTTTGTGCGAGATTCCTTGCACGGACATCCTGGATGCTCAGCTTGTCCGCTTTGTTGTCAACTCGTGAATCCTCATGTGGCTGGACGCCCATGATGATCACGCGTGTGCCACTTGCCTCAAGCGTGTTATGGCCATTCGAAACCATTGAACTAATGGACCGGTGTTGACGTCCATTAGTTTCGGTCATAGTACATTCTGCAAGCATCGCAACTTCCACTGACATCTTGCTCTTCGCAATCCGGAAACCCTCATAGCCATTCTTCCCTCCGGAAGCTTTATATCACTGAATCCAAATCAACTCTTTAGACCCAGCAATCCGATCATCGTTTCTTCTTCATGCACTCAACGCGGACAGAAGCGTCGAGGTGAAACCGCGAATCACATGACTCTGGAGAATGCCATGAAAACTGGGCCGTCCTGTGGGGTCACGTCGCGTGCACTCACGAATCAGATCTTTCATGGGTTGCGACACCTTCAACGACTGCAACGTGTGTTCAAAGTCAAAGCCCGGCTCAGCAATTCGCGTCACAATCTGCTGCGCACTCAAGTCTTCAAACTCCACCAACACCCGTCCACGCACCAAATACTTCATCCACAACACCCCAAAACACCACACGTCAAAGGAATACGCGGCGCGTAACCCACCACCACTGCTCTCCACAAGTGGTTGGCGCTGGGAGAAGACCAAGTGAGTAGCCAGTTCCGGAGGACAATACTCAGGACTGCAATCCATGGTCATGAACTCATTCACATCACAACAGTTCTCGAAATCGACCAATTTGAACTGTGGATAATCGTCCCCAAAGTTCACCACATTCTCCAGCTTCACATCGCCATGAACCATTTGCACTTGGGAGTGAAGGTAATCGAGACACTGCGCAATCTGTTGCATCGTGGCTACCACTTGCTGAGAATGCAGCGAGAAACCCTCCTTTCCCACGATTTGTTTCAGATTCTTTTGGCCACGTTGCAGGACGAGAGCCGAGCAATTCTCGTCGTGGAGTGAAGCACTGTCTGAAAAGTCGAACGCTTCCACGATGAACCGCTTGCTTTCATCATGGGTTAGAAGCTTCCCAAGCTTGTCCACTTCATTGGCTGCTCGTGCAGTCACGTTTGTCTGGTAGATCTTGATGACCACACGTTTATTACCGAAGCTCGAAGTGTTTTCTGCTTCCACAAGCGTGTTGCGGCCATCTAACACGTTCGAGGTGCTGAATCGGTATTGGTGTCCATTAATCTTGATCGTTTCGTGGGACGATTTCTTCGCTACGGGAGCTGTGTTGTCGATCCCATCGTCCGCACAAGCGCCGTTCTCGAGTAGCAACGCGCATGTGCCGAGATGATGATGCTGATCAGCAACGTGCCAGGGAGTCAACCCGTTGAAGCCTCGAACTTCAAGAGAAGCTCCCTTGTCAATCAAAAGGCGACAGACGTCAGCTTGACCCTGCTCAGCTGCCATAAACAGCGGCGTTGAACCATCGTTTCCTTGAAAGTCAATCGATGCACCTTTTTCGATCAGCAAGCGACACACCTCCAAATGACCCTCTTGAGCAGCCGAATGCAACGGAGTGAATCCTTCTTTCGTCTTTGCATCCACAAAAGTGCCTTTGTCGACTAGGAAACGACACACTTCCAACCGATCCCCTCGCGCCGCAGCATTCAGGGGTGTCCATCCGTCGTTATTGGTGGCATCGAGAGAAGCTCCTTTCTCCACGAGCAAACGGCACACTTCCAACTGACCTTCTCGAGCCGCAACATAGAGTGGTGTCCAGCCGTCCACGTTCTTTGCATTTGGAGAAGCATCGTTCTTGATGAGCAAGCGACACACATCCAAATGACCATGCCGTGTAGCTACATGTAGTGGTGTCCAACCTTCGTGGGTTTGGCAGTGGACAACGGCGCCTTTCTTGATGAGCAAATCGCAGATCTCCACATGACCGATACGTGCCGCGCAGTGCAATGGAGTCCACCCGTTCAGGTTCTGAGCACCGGGCGAGGCACCTTTCTCGATCAGGAGTTGACACATGTCAAGACAACTGGCGGAAGCCGCATGATGCAAGGGCGTCTGCTTGCCCTGGTCACGCTCGTTCACAGACGACCCGGTGGCGATCAAAATCCGACACTGGACCTTTCTGCCGTCTCGAGCTGCCTGATGCAGTGGCAAGTTGCGCAAAGAGATCCATTGCCTTTGTGATTGCGGCGGTGATGGAGAGGCAATCCAGTGCTCGGAACGTCCCAACAACTGGTCAGAGATCTCACTCGCGGAAGGTCGCTTAGCAGGATCCAAATCCACGCACCGTCGCGCAATGGCCAACACGCGAGTCTCGTTGGAGTCGGCAAACGTGGCCCGAATCTCTCCTGTGACCACCTTTTGAAGCAACGCCGTCTCTGGAACTCTGTGATGGCTCGAATCGACCGAAAAGGCAGCATACGGAAGCTCATTGGTATCAAGTTTCGACAGCAGCACTCCAAACGAAAAGATGTCGGCCTTCTCATTGGAATTGCTTCCGATCAGCACCTCGGGCGCCATCCAGAGCCTGGAACGGGTCTTTTCCACTTGGGATTCATCAAGAGCAATGCCAAAGCCCGTCAGTGCGGCTTCCATCGTCTCACTCAGCAATACGTTGTGCGATCTCATGTCCCCATGGATGACTTTCGGCGCCAACGAGTGCAAATACGTCAACCCCTTGGCAATGTCCCGCGCAATCGCAAGCTTGTCGTCACGGAGCCCTGGCTTTTCTTCGTTCTTCTGCTTGCGCTGATCCAAGAGTGCCCGCAAGTTGCCGCCGGCCATAAACGCCATCACCACGCGCACATCGGTCTTGGCGTCACTCCAGGCCACCCCGACAAACGCAATGATGTTGGGGTGATGCATCGGCGCCATCAACTTGGCTTCCCGCAACAATTGCACAACCTCTCGAATGCTTTGGCGATGGACGGCATCCAGTCTCTTGACGGCAACTGTCCGGCAGCCCAAGGCGGCCTTGTACACTTGGTTTCCGCCACTTCCATTGCCAACCAGAAACGTCTCGTGAAGCTTTTCCATCGGGATTCGGGCCCCAGAAATCACAGGATCACTCAACAGAGCCGTCAGCGCAGACCAACATTCTTCGTCTTGCGTCAAAAGACGCCCAGAAGAGTCATTTTCCTGATCGGAAGCGCGCCATTTCAGCCACTTTGGCATGTTGATGGCCGTGGGCTACTTGACTTGCCGTTGGCTGGATCCTGGGGTTTCCCTTTGACTGAAAGAGCAATTCAACGTTCGATAATCCATTTTGGGAGTGTTATCGGGTTGAACAGGTGATCGTATCTTGATGGCATCATGGTTTGGGGGCCAATCCAGCCCTATGGATACATACAGGATTGCCAAGTTCTGGGGTTCCAGTTGCAGAGCATTTTCCTTGGGGACTGCGAGAGAAAAAGCCATTGGGCGAAGGAGTGAGTGCCTTTGCTGGTGACTTGTGTATGTGAGCGGATTTCTGCTGGAGATCCATCGGCCACGTCCTTAGAGATGATGCATGTGGTCGAGATGAAGAAATGAAGTGGCACCATCACCGTGCGGATGAGTTGGCGTGAACCAACGAATCGGTTGGCCAACGACAGAATGGTTTGAAGGCGAAATGTGAAGAAACCAGACGACAAGCATTCGATCCAAGAGCACACACAGATCAATCAAGAAAACCTTGGGTTGATCCCCATCGTATAGCAATCTCCATGTGCATATGCTCACTAGAGGAGACGCGCACCATCGCTACTGTTGATCCTTTCCGCAATGGCATGGGATTTGGTACCTTCGATGATTCGGAAAGGTGCAAGAGAATTTAATGATACTATGAGGCAAAGCGAAGTTGAGCACCAACAAGCACTACAAGCGACCTGCTCATGCACTCAACGCGGACAGAAGCATCGTCGTGAAACCGCGAATCACATGACTCTGGAGAATGCCATGAAAACTGGGCCGTCCTGTGGGGTCACGTCGCGTGCACTCACGAATCAGATCTTTCATGGGTTGCGACACCTTCAACGACTGCAACGTGTGTTCAAAGTCAAAGCCCGGCTCAGCAATTCGCGTCACAATCTGCTGCGCACTCAAGTCTTCAAACTCCACCAACACCCGTCCACGCACCAAATACTTCATCCACAACACCCCAAAACACCACACGTCAAAGGAATACGCGGCGCGTAACCCACCACCACTGCTCTCCACAAGTGGTTGGCGCTGGGAGAAGACCAAGTGAGTAGCCAGTTCCGGAGGACAATACTCAGGACTGCAATCCATGGTCATGAACTCATTCACATCACAACAGTTCTCGAAATCGACCAATTTGAACTGTGGATAATCGTCCCCAAAGTTCACCACATTCTCCAGCTTCACATCGCCATGAACCATTTGCACTTGGGAGTGAAGGTAATCGAGACACTGCGCAATCTGTTGCATCGTGGCTACCACTTGCTGAGAATGCAGCGAGAAACCCTCCTTTCCCACGATTTGTTTCAGATTCTTTTGGCCACGTTGCAGGACGAGAGCCGAGCAATTCTCGTCGTGGAGTGAAGCACTGTCTGAAAAGTCGAACGCTTCCACGATGAACCGCTTGCTTTCATCATGGGTTAGAAGCTTCCCAAGCTTGTCCACTTCATTGGCTGCTCGTGCAGTCACGTTTGTCTGGTAGATCTTGATGACCACACGTTTATTACCGAAGCTCGAAGTGTTTTCTGCTTCCACAAGCGTGTTGCGGCCATCCAACACGTTCGAGGTGCTGAATCGGTATTGGCGTCCATTGATGGCGATGATGGAATCATTCTGCTCTTGTTGCGGTGGTGGTGGATCTTTCGATGCTTGAGCTGCGCTCCCATTGTCATGCGGTTCATGCTTTGGGGAGCCTTGGGGTGGCTTTGCCTCGGAGAGTGTACGCCCAGTTCGACTTTCGTTGACGGAATTGAAGCTTCATGGCCCTGGACAGGCTGCATGGTGGATTCGACATGTGTTGTGGGCTCGAGTGTCGATTGGAGGAGTCATCTGAACCTGCCCCAGTTGATTTGCCGTCTCGAGTTGCTCGGTATATCTCGTATGCGATCTCAGCTGCGGAGGGACGATCACTAGGATCCAAACACAAGCAACGATGAGCGATTGCCAACACAGCTGGTACAGTCGATTCTAAAAACGATGCATGGATGCTTCCGGTGGCTATCTGTTCATGCAACGCAACCTCATTAAATCTGCGGCCGCTCGAATCTACCGAGGAACCTGCGTACGGAAACTCGTGAGTGTCCAACTCCGACAATACACCCCCAAACGAGAAGATGTCTACTTTCTCGTCACAATGACCACCCATCATCACTTCTGGTGCCATCCAAAGAGATGATCCAATCCCAGCTGTCTTGTCGAGTCGGATTGTTCACGAGATCCCAAAGCCCGTCAGTTTGGCTTCAAGTGTCTCACTCAATAAACATGTAGCGATTTGACGTCACTGTGAAGCACTCTTGGATCCAAACAGTGCAAATACGTCAACTCGTTCGCAATGTCCCTGGCAATTCGAAGCTTTTCGCCGTCAAGACCGGGTTGTCAGCCACTCTGTTTGTACTTATTCAGAAGAGAGCGCAAGTCGCCTCCTGCCACGAAATCCATCACCAAGCTCAGGTCTATCACAGCCTCACTCAACGCCACCCAACCAAGCGAACGATGTTGGGGTGTTCCAATGGCGCCATCAGCTTGACTTCACATAGCAGCGTCTCGACGTAGCGAAGATTCACACGATGGATGCCATCCAATTTGATGGCGACGGTGTGATCGTCGTAAGTGCCTTTGTACACTTGACCAAATGCCCAGTTGACTTGGATATGAAGCGAATGGAAAGGAATCATATATCCACGGATCGCAAGATCTGTGAGCAGAGCTCCAACAGTTGTGATCTGGCCGTTGACGCCGACCAAATACGTGAAAGATCTCTCCCAGTCGTTTACGTCGTCAGTATGCCTGGAAGAATCCTTCGATTTGCCTCCACCAACCCATCGCGACCACTTCTTTAGCATGCTCGTGTCCACAAAACGATTCAGTGGCAAGTGGAAGGAAGGTTGAGGCAAGCATCCCGCTTTTCTGATTGGCGGAAAAGCACTCTTGAAGCGATCTAATCCCCTATGACAGGTTATGCGTTTTGGAAAGTGGCATTTCCTTTGGTTTGATTGGCATAAAACATGACAGCATATACAACACGGGAGTCGACACTCTGGGATGCTTCTTACGCCACCAAGGAGGCCAAAGTGGTTCCTATCATACCACACCCTGCTTTGTCTCGAGACCAAGGTAGAGCCATGGAAGTCCAAGCCACACATCATACCAAGAGTCAGTCGTTTTTCACGTAAGCAAAGCGAGGCGCATACTTCCGAAACCAGTTCGTTTGGCAAAGAAACACTCAACTATCAAAGCATCTGTACGGCCGTTAGAAATCCGACCACTGTGACTAGTCCACCGATGTGGTGGAGGTTGGCATCGCTCGTCTTGTGGGTCCAGGCGCTGTTGGGGTCTTTTGTACTCGAGGTTTGTGGTGGAGTCGTTCGCCACACACTGTTGGGGTCGGTTGCTGCGGGGGTATTACTCGGTGCGTTGGTCATCCATGGAACAGACGTGGTCTTTTGTGGCGCGGTTGTCGAAGTCGTCCATGGCGACGGGGTGGTGGGTTTGGCGGTGGTCGAGACTGGCTGTTGGAGTTCTCGCTTCACTTGCTCAAGGGAGTCACAAAAAGGTTCAAACTGGTCCACCAGCTGCTTCAAATTGATCACCACTCGCGTCGTCGCGGTATCCACCAGCACCAAATCACAGTCGCTCGGGTCGACACGGCCCAGCGCTTGAATGGTCTGATGACAAGCAGTGACGGCGCACATCTTGGTCAGTTGCTGGGTTGTCATATTCGTGGCCTTGTCTGTCGATGCCAACAAATGGAATCCAGTGACTTGACCACAGTCAGTCAGGTAGTGATTGGGGTCATTGGAGGATGGCACCAACGGCGCGTATTTGGCCAGTTCGCTGTCGGGACAAAGATCTGCTTGGGCGCCGGCAAGCAACCCGACGACTGCCAGAAGCATCCACATGGGCAATCGGTTCATTTGGCTTTGCTGAAGAGGACTGGATGACTGGGTAGTTGTGGCGTGGTTTCGGAGTGAATGGACGCGTGATCTGCACGTCCAATTGCAAAGTGCGATGTCACATCGCCGATGTGTGCGGAACAAACCACATAGTCTGCATCTCACTCGTTTGAGACAGGGATGAGCGATGACCTAGTTTTACCGACTGCTGCAATACTGTATGCATCTCATCTGACAACACCGATATCTTGTGGTCATTATACAAACAACCAAAAAAAAGAAGAAATACCTGTGAAAACTTATTTTTGAGAATAGGCATGACAATGGTGCTTCATTTAGGAGCCCGTGCCCGTGGTGCTGCACATCCATAGCTGAGAAAATGCTTGAAGTGAAGCCGACTGCAAAAAAGGTAAACGAATGAGTCAGTTGCGACATGCCGATAGTGGGGATGAAGATGGGGTTCTCCTGGATTTTTTGTGGTGGTTGCTGCGGCAACCAACTGTCCAACGGCGCTGGGTCTTCGACGCCACTGGACTTTTACAGGTGCTGCATGGAAGCCCTCTTTGTTGATGGGAAGTCGTGACGGCGGCTTCTGGAAGTGCCACATATTTAGGAAACGCAACGATCGCCTTCTGTATTGACCAATGAATGATATCAATGCTGAGCCCTCCAGTTCCAAAGGTGGGGAGCAGAATGACGCACACCCAACCATGCACAGCGAGTGATTCAGTCTACGCTGCCAGTGCCTTGCCGTTGACTTCTTGATACTGGGCGCAACGCGCATGGTTGGCACATACCCAATGGACAGCTCCCTGGTCCGGCCCACGAACTACACGCACCCGCTGAAGTCCACCAATGATCACATCTTTTTGCCAGTCTTTGCCAGGAGCTGCCATTTCCAGCACTTCCCGCATCGCTTGCTGACGCTCGGCATCTTCAAAGCTGCTGCGAATGTGAGACTTCATGACTTCGACGGAATGCAATTGGTGCTGACGCATCTCTTCGTCAAATTCTTGCGCCGTGCTCACAGCATCGACTAGATCGTCCACACTGGTATTCAGTCCTTTAATGGTGCCATCGTCATCGACCACTTGTTCCAGGACTTCTTGCATCATGCTCATTAATTGTCCTCCAGGAACCACGGCAGTCAGCTTTTCCACCACATTGCCAAGTCCGGGAATCGGAAGTCCAAGCAAAGTGCTGCCGACACTTGCGAGTTTGACAAACATGGACACAGCGTTGAGCACTGGCAGACACTTTTGCACAAATTCGTTCGAGTATTGGACCTTAATACGATATTTCTCAGGACACGCACAGCATAGCGTATCGTTGGACTCGTCAAATGCTCCATCGCAAATCATTTTGAGCTCCAGCTCCTTGTAGACCAGTTTCGACAGCGACCACTGGTTGCTGGGATTGGTGTCTTCAAAGGGCACCAGAGCCCATAGAATTGGAAGCGTGATCTGGTCCACTTGCCAGATGAGTTTGGTCTGGGCCTGGATCAGACTCTGCACTTCTTTCATGGATTTGCCCTGCTCCGTCAGATCGTGCATCGTGGTGGCATATCCACGCAAGACATTGTCTTTGAGGATCTGCTTGAAAGTAGGTCTTTGCGTTGGGTTCCGTGACAAGCATTTGCGCACAAGTGTTTCCACCGGTTTGGACAGCGACAAACGCCGAAGCGTGTTATCGAAGGAGAAGGTTGGATCGACAAGTTTCGCAAGGATTTCGTCCGGGCTGGCGTACTGGAACTCCAGCAACGGATCACCTCGAAGTGTATACTTCATCCAGAGCACGCCAAAGCACCAGGAATCAAAAGCAACGTCAGCGAGAAGTGCGGGTGGTGACTGATGAGATCTGTTCTTGGCCATGGTATATTGGGCCATTTCTGGTGGGCAATACTCGGCGGTGAAATCCGTGGGCATGGGCTGGTTGATTCTGCAGCAATTCTCAAAGTCAATCAACTTGAAATTGGGAAACGATGACCCAAAGTTCACGACGTTCTCCAGCTTGAGATCGCCGTAGACAAATCCGTGGCGGTGTACAAACTCCACGCACTCGGCAACTTTCTTCATAATGGGAACGGTCTGGTCGTGGCTGCTGTCACCGCTGCTGAGCGCACTCTGGATGGCTTCTTTCAGGTTTTCTTTGCCGAGTTCCATCACCAGCGCCGATTTGTTGGTCTGCTGCTTGTTCATGACAACGTTCTCATCGAAATCCACCGCCTGAACGACAAAACGTTTGGCTTCGATGGCGTTGACTTGCTGCACACTCAGTAAGAAGTCGAGCTCTCGATTGCCATGGTCTTTGACGGCGTCGTCGTAGAGTTTCAGGCAAAACACTTTACCCGACATTCGGCTCGAGACATCCTTGAAGACGGAGTTGCGACCATCCAACACGCTGGTTTGCTGGTCAAAAAAGTACTCGTTGCCTTTGACCACGACAACTCCAAGATTGGCCCTGGAAGCCTCTGGATTTGCTTGGAAAAAAGTCTGGGCTTTGGCTTCCGTTTCTGCTTCTTCCAAAAACTGTTTGATATCAGAAACAGTGGCCAATTGTGCAGCGGTCTTCCCATCGTGGTTGCGCGAAAGCACTGACGCTCCTTTTTGTACCAGTAGACGGCAGATCTCCAAGTGAGCATTCTGCGACGCGATATGCAATGCGGTGCGGCCCTGATGGTCCGTGCTGGTCTCTACGCATCCTGCTTTGACGATAAGAGCACGGCAAGTATCCAAATGGCCATTTTCGACCGCGACTTGCAGTGGGGTCATGCCCAGGTTGTCCTGACTCTCCAAAAGCGTGGCATCGGCCTCGATCAAGACCCGACAAGTGTCCAGATGGCCATTGCGTGCTGCAAAATGCAGACACGTGTATCCCGTGTTGGTCCGCGCGTCTAGCGACGCTCCTTTGCGCAACAGCAGACTACACATGGAAAAGTGGCCATTTTGAGCCGCAATATGCAGCGGGGTCCATCCGTTGTTTTCTTGGGCTTCCACATTGGCACCTTTCTCCAGCAGCATGCGGGCGATTTCGACACGATCACAAAACGCTGCATAGTGCAGTGGCGTAGCACCACGGTTTTCTTTGACTTCGAGTGGCGCTTGCTTGTCCAACAAGAGTCGACACACCTTGATGTGACCTTTTTGGGTCGCGTGATGCAGCGGTGTGTATCCGTCACTGTCTTGCGCGCGCACGGCCTTGGTGCTGACCGCCAGCAGCAAGCGGCATTTGGTCATTTTGCCATCGCGAGCCGCCGCATGCAGCGACATCCTTGGCGATTCTGCAATTGATGGTGTTGATCCCAGTCTCGATACCCGACGACGAAGGGGATGGCCGTGTGCGTGAGGGAGGAAAGGGAAGAGCGAGCTGCAACTTTTTGGTTGGATTACGATTTTCCCTCTTATTGTGGAATCCTTCACATCTAATGAACCTGTAATACTCCATACCCAGTTTTGCGTCGATGGTACCAAGATATCCCTCCACAAATAAATGCTTCGCGTCCCAAGCCCTTTGAATCAGATACCTCTTGGGCCAGGTGTTTTTCTCACTGAGACGTGACGCTCGTTCGAATCTGAACAGTGTGACTTCGTCGAACAGCGCAGGCCCATATCACTACTGTACGACCCAATACAGTAAAAGCTGCCGGATTTCTGACGAGGAATCTCCCGTTCCCCGCCCCAGCCTCCCACTGCAGGTCGTGGCAAAGCAGCTTCTTTCAGCAAGCCACCAACTCTTCGTCTTCCCAACACCATGAGCGCACTTTGGTCCGCAGGGAGGATAGGCATAATTGCATCTCGGTGCCGAGACCGACTCGATCAACTGCGCACTCAAAGACAAAGGACTTTTGGGTTGTTGAGTTGCTCATCGTCGAGGGGTCGCTCTCAACTCCAGAAAGTACGATGCACGCACTCATTTCCACTATCCACTTGACAAAGGTTGGTTTTAACTATCACACCAGCTTGTCGCCACTGCTAAAGCAGTTCTACGAACATCAGATTTCGCCAACACCACGTGATCATCAAGATCACATCTTGATCAGAGCAACCTTAAACAGATCGTGGAGCACGACAACTGGAATACAATCTCGCGTCGCGTGTCCACAACGAGGCATGGTCTGTATAGACCGTGAACGGTTTACTGCCAAGCATGTAAATCCGAAATATCGTTAAGGCATACTTCATCGACAGAAGTTCCGTGTGGAGCGAAGTCTCGAACTGGTCGCAATAGATGAGTGACGCATCTATTGAAAGTAGCAGGGGCGTTCTTCAACCCCTGTGGCATCACGAGCCACTCCCAGAGCATGCCGCTCGGGGTACCTACCGCCGTGAGAGGTATATCACTCTCACGCATGAGGATTTGGTAGAAACCATCCCTCAGGTCGATCGTACTGAAGATGGTGCTGCCTTGGATACCATCAATCAGGACGTCTTTTCTCGGTATCGGCGTCTGCGCCAGTATCGTGGCATCGTTCAACTTGTTGAACGCATGAACAATGCGCCACCCTCCTGTGGCATTCTTCACACAGAAGGTGGGACTCGAGTGCGGAGGTTTCGACTCACGCACTTGCTTCTCTTCTCGAAGAACTCGTCAATGGCCTCCACTTGCTCGCGAGGCAAGGGCCATTGTCGCGTGACACAGTACTTCGTGCCCGGCATGAGGTCAATCTCATGCCGCGTCCCTTTGTCTGACGATAGCTTTGCAGGCACTTCGTCTGGAAAGACGTCCTGGAACTCCCGCAAGTCTCTGTAAAAGGAACTTGTCCTCTTGAGCGAATCCCATCCTTGAGATTCGAATCGGTGGATCTTGGTATCCATCTCACCGTCTTGTTGCAGTGCACTGTGACCCTGTTCAACAGTGACACTGCTGAGATGGTTGCAGGGTCGCATGTCATCCTTGACGACTGCTGATCCGTGATCTGTATTGACGATCTGCTCAATCAGACCTTGACGCAGATCTCTCATGAACTGTCGGCGTTTCATGCGCGGCAATGCAGTCAGCTCTTCAGCTGACCGAGGAGGGTTTTCAACCGTGACCAAACGGTTGGCGAATTGGGTGGTCTGCCCAACTCGTCCCACTACATTGCACCAAATGGTGTCAATGTCCTTGTCGTGATCAGTGACAAGGTCACTTGCACTTTTCGAGGTGCGGTGCTTCGCGCTATCGATTACAGCGCTCTCTCGTTTCTTCTTCTTGGCCGCTTGTCGCCTCACGCCAGTGTTCTTCTGACTTCCGGTGACTCAATCACCTGTTGACTCTTGTCAACACTTGTACCACTTCCTGTCAGCTTGACAGATGCGTATCCAGGCGCATTGTCTACTGTACGCGAGACTTGAGCTTTC